>CM067302.1:2112168-2292168 GCA_034231615.1 Meghimatium bilineatum
GCCTCGCAACTTGAAACGACACACTTTCTGTATTCAACCACTCTGCATCCCTAAAAAAAAAGATGTGATTTTAGTCAAGACTTGCAACATATCTTTCTCAAGCTATTTTGAATATGGCCCGGTCAATCGACGCACATACAGCAGCACACACTGCACAGGTATGCAAATTCCTTGAGATCGACAAACATGCTGAAAGTCTTGACTAAAATTGCATCAGTTGTAGGAACGCGAATTGGTTGAGCACGGAAAAGAAAGCTGTTGACTCAAGTTGCACTGCGAATAGGTGCCACGTGAACGGGTTTTGTTCAAACCCCATTTGCTATCTTCAAACCCCATTTGCTATCTTAAAATTTTTACTAATTGATTATTTTCTTGTATTACTCATCCATCCTTGATCTGGTTTCAGGTGGACACACACGTGCATGCTTCCTCCGGCATGAATCAGAAACACTTGCTGACGTTCATCAAGAAAACAATAAAGACCTGTAAAGATGATGTGGTGTGTAAGAATAAAAATAGGCAACTTGATATAGTCATTGATACAGCATCATGGGAACATGATACAGTTATTGGTACAGCATCATGGGAACATGATACAGGCATTGGTACAGCATCATGGGAACATGATACAGTTATTGGTACAGCATCATGGGAACATGATACAGTTATTGGTACAGCATCATGGGAACATGATACAGTTATTGGTACAGCATCATGGGAACATAATACAGGCATTGGTACAGCATCATGGGAACATGATACAGCATCATGGGAACATGATACAGGCATTGGTACAGCATCATGGGAACATGATACAGCATCATGGGAACATGATACAGGCATTGATACAGCATCATGGGAACATGATACAGACATTGATACAGCATCATGGGAACATGATACAGACATTGATACAGCTTCATGGGAACATGATACAGTCATTGATACAGCTTCATGGGAACATGATACAGTCATGGATACAGCTTCATGGGAACATGATACAGACATTGATACAGCTTCATGGGAACATGATACAGGCATTGATACAGCATCATGGGAACATGATACAGTTATTGATACAGCATCATGGGAACATGATACAGGCATTGATACAGCTTCATGGGAACATGATACAGACATTGGTACAGCATCATGGGAACATGATACAGACATTGATACAGCATCATGGGAACATGATACAGACATTGATACAGCATCATGGGAACATGATACAGACATTGATACAGCATCATGGGAACATGATACAGACATTGATACAGCTTCATGGGAACATGATACAGACATTGATACAGCTTCATGGGAACATGATACAGTCATTGATACAGCATCATGGGAACATGATAAAGACATTGATACAGCTTCATGGGAACATGATACAGTCATTGATACAGCTTCATGGGAACATGATACAGTTATTTATACAGCTTCATGGGAACATGATACAGACATTGATACAGCTTCATGGGAACATGATACAGGCATTGATACAGCATCATGGGAACATGATACAGTTATTGATACAGCATCATGGGAACATGATACAGGCATTGATACAGCTTCATGGGAACATGATACAGACATTGGTACAGCATCATGGGAACATAATACAGGCATTGATACAGCTTCATGGGAACATGATACAGGCATTGATACAGCATCATGGGAACATGATACAGGCATTGATACAGCTTCATGGGAACATGATACAGGCATTGATACAGCTTCATGGGAACATGATACAGTTATTGATACAGCTTCATTGGAACATGATACAGGCATTGATACAGCTTCATGGGAACATGATACAGGCATTGATACAGCATCATGGGAACATGATACAGTTATTGATACAGCTTCATGGGAACATGATACAGGCATTGGTACAGCATCATGGGAACATGATACAGGCATTGGTACAGCATCATGGGAACATGATACAGCATCATGGGAACATGATACAGACATTGATACAGCTTCATGGGAACATGATACAGGCATTGATACAGCTTCATGGGAACATGATACAGGCATTGATACAGCATCATGGGAACATGATACAGGCATTGATACAGCTTCATGGGAACATGATACAGGCATTGATACAGCTTCATGGGAACATGATACAGTTATTGATACAGCTTCATTGGAACATGATACAGGCATTGATACAGCTTCATGGGAACATGATACAGGCATTGATACAGCATCATGGGAACATGATACAGACATTGGTACAGCATCATGGGAACATGATACAGCATCATGGGAACATGATACAGACATTGATACAGCTTCATGGGAACATGATACAGGCATTGGTACAGCATCATGGGAACATAATACAGACATTGGTACAGCATCATGGGAACATGATACAGACATTGGTACAGCATCATGGGAACATGATACAGCATCATGGGAACATGATACAGCATCATGGGAACATGATACAGGCATTGGTACAGCATCATACTGCCTCCCAATTGCTGTTTTATAATTTTTACTAATTGATTATTTTCGTGTATTACTCATCGATCCTTGATCTGGTTTCAGGTGGACACACACGTGCATGCTTCCTCCGGCATGAATCAGAAACACTTGCTGAGGTTCATCAAGAAAACGATGAAGACCTGTAAAGATGATGTGGTGTGTAAGAATAAAGATGGGCAATTCGTCACCCTTGCTGAGGTTTTCTGTTTCTTTCATTTTATTTGGTTTTTCTATCACTTCTCATTCATTTTATTTGGTTTTTCTATCACTTCTCATTCATTTTATTTGGTTTTTCTATCACTTCTCATTCATTTTATTTGGTTTTTCTATCACTTCTCATTCATTTTATTTGGTTTTTCTATCACTTCTCATTCATTTTATTTGGTTTTTCTATCACTTCTCATTCATTTTATTTGGTTTTTCTATCACTTCTCATTCATTTTATTTGGTTTTTCTATCACTTCTCATTGATTTTGTTTGATTTTTCTATAAATAATAAAATAATAATAATAACTAATAATAATAATAATAAATAATAATAATTTTCTAATAATACGAGGTGTGTTCAAATGAAAACGGGACTTGTTACACCACGCGTGATAGAGCGCACTGATATTGATGACATTTTGCACTAGTAATGAGTATCCAATAATTTACATACGGTCACGTGTTCATCTTCCCAGCATGCATATGTGCTGCAGAAGACTGTTAACAATATGGCGGGTGTGATTCCGAACCCGTCCAAAGTGAATCAGCATGCTGTGATCCAGTTTCTTTCATTTGAAGGATGTCAAGCAGTAGACATTCATCGGAGAATGAAGGCAGCATATGGTGACAAATGTTTGTCGAGGACCAGAGTGATGGAGTGGGTGCGTATGTTTAAAGACGGACGTGAGTTAACGGCAGATCTTGCACGGCCAGGTCAGGCGCATATTGTTGCAACAGAAGAAGCCATAGCCGTGCTTGATAAAGCAGTACTGACTGACCATCAAGGCTAAGCGACCAGGCAGACTTTCTCAAGGTGTGATTCTTCTCCACGACAACGCTCGTCCGCACGTCGCAAAAATTGTGCAGGAAACATTGGCAAAGAAGAATTGGGAAGTTCTTCATCACCCAGCCTATAGTCCCGATTTATCCCCGTGTGATTTCCATTTGTTCGGACCGTTGAAGAAAGCACTAAAGGGACAGCGATTCAACAGCGACGCAGACGTGAAGACAGCGGTGACCACATGGTTCAGAGAACAGCCAAGCAACATTTTCTCGGACGGCATTCGACGTCTACCTAAACAGTGGGATGCTTGCCTAAATGCATACGGAGATTTTTTCTGATGAACCCAGGTGCATTCTTATTCACAAGTGGTTGCTTTGTTCAATTCCGTTGAAAATATTAAATTGCGTATGATACTTTTTAAATAAATCCACAAGTCCCGTTTTCATTTGAACACGCCTCGTAACTAAAGTGTCAGAGGCACAGCTGTCAGATTAATTTTTTTCATAAATCCATATTTTTAACAATTTATTTCCATATTTCAATAAAAACATTTGTAGTTTGGACCCGCAAAGGGCACCCCCCCCCCCCCCAAATAACTCACCAATTTTATTTTATTTCCAAATTTGTGTCCATATATATATGCGTGTAAGATACAAAACATCTGCATTAGTAATTAATTAATAGTAACTTTAGCACCAAATGAATTTATTTTTTTTTTTAAATTAGGTATTTTGGGGATTTTTTTGTTTTGGGTTCGAAATCCGTATCAATACGGAAAATGTGTACTAGTTGACACATATGTATCTGATATAGTGAAGAGTTCCGTAGTAACGATAATAAACAGTGATACCACTGCGGAGAATGTTCTATTATTGCTGTTGCTGCTAAACTATTCCAGAGTGTTGGTTACTAAACACAATAACAAAAAGAAAACTACGCCTGTTTGGTCATATAAAGAGACATAACTGTTTAGAAAGACAAATATTGGAGGGAAGAGTACCTGGGAGGAGGAGAAAGGGCAGACCAAGAAGACGATGGACTGACGACATTAAAGATAACATGAATACATCGCTAGAAAATGCAAGCCACATCGCCCAAAACAGAGGGGGGTTCAGAGTGTTCATTGGGAAGACAACGTTCTGGAAGGAATACGTCACATGATACACACATACGTCACATGACACTAAACTAATAATTTGTAAACATACCAAATGTATCAATTATCTAGGCAGAATTTTTTCCAAAAATGAAAGACTAGACAGAAAATTAGAAACAAGGTGTCAGAAAGTAAACACAGTGACCTACCAACTTTCGCCATTACTTTTTCACGCAAAGATCAAGATTGAAATAAAAAAGACAGATAATATCTACAATTTATATATTAATACTGTGCTACCAATGTCAAACATGGTCTTTAACAGCTTCTCAGCAGAGAAAAATCGTTACACAATGAAGTGCCTGAGAAAAGCTGCAATGGTTACTAAACTAGATAAAATCAGAAATTAGAAAAAAAAATTGGTATAATATCATGTATTGAACATATTGAAAGACAGCAAGTAAAATGGTTTGGTCACCATATGAGAATGAATCCAAACCAAATACCAATAAAAGCATATAACAAAAGAATATCCGGGAGTAAAGCCAAAGGTAGACTAAGAAAACCATGGATAGAAAACATCAAGATAGCCTTGAACAAACATGGACTTAATGCAACCTTGGTGACACATCTGGCCTTCAAACGACAACTTAAGCTCCCACCCCTATGCTTAACGGTAAGTGTGAATACGATTATCCATCATTCACCTGGGGGGCAGAACAACAGACATTTGGTGTGTTCACTTTTTATCTGTAACCCTGATAATAATAATATATTATCCTTAGTGTTATCACTTCTGGGTTTTTCTATCACTTCTGGGTTTTTCTAACTTATGTTTTTATATCATTTCTGGGTTTTCTATCACATCTGGATTTTCCTATCACTACTGCATTTTTCTATCACTTTAGGGTTTCTATCACTTCTGAGTTTTTCTAACATGTCTGGGTTTTTCTCAATCACTTCTAGGTTTTTCTCACTTCTGGGTTTTTCTCACTTCAGGGTTTTTCTATCACTTCTTGGTTTCTCTCACTTCTCTTTTTCTATCACTTCTGGGTTTTTTTTATCACTTTCAATCATAACCTAAGATAAATCATAGCAAACATTAGGGGCAGACAGTCAAGGTTTCTAGAGCATGTGCTGAGAAGAACACAGCTTGAACACTTAATAACTACTGGAAAGATCAAAGGGGCGGCAAGAGAAAAGACAAGGGACGACAAAGAGAGAAGTTACTAGATGGACTAGTATTATGGCAAAGGAGGAGTTCACCAACCGAGCTTATTTGCAACGCAAGAGACATGGAGAGTCGTGGAGAAATATGATTGCCTACGCCATTTGACATGGCACTTGATTGATTGGAGTGAGTGGTATGGGGACAAGGGAGAGGGTGATAGCAGGTAGTTCGAGGGCTGCACGCCTGGCAAGGCAATACAACACACGATGGTATATGTGTTTCTGTATTTCTATTTACATATCGTGGACTACTCTGTGTGGTTCAAGAACATATAAAATAAGAAGATCCGGAGACACGGCCAGAGGAAGATCTTGAACAAGATGGATAGATAACATCAAGATAACACTGAACAAATACGAAGTCAACGCAGCCAAGGTGACACATTTCACCTTGGATAGACAACTTAAGCCCCCAGTCACCACCCATACGCTTAACGGCAATTTTCTGTCTATTATTCTGTCTATCATCCACCTGCGGATAGACAATGGATTGCTCTTTGTGAATCAGATTAGACTTCAAAGACATGCATGACACAGGCATTGGTACATCGTCATGGGAACATGACACAGGCATTGATACATCGTCATGGGAACATGTTACAGGCAGGCATTGATACATCATCATGGGAACATGATACAGGCAGGCATTGATACATCGTCATGGGAACATGATACAGGCAGGCATTGATACATCGTCATGGGAACATAATACAGACATTGACACAGCATCATGGGAACATGATACAGACATTGATACATCGTCATGGGAACATGATACAGGCATTGATACATCGTCATGGGAACATGATACAGACATTGGTACAGCATCATGGGAACATGATACAGGCATTGATACATCATCATGGGAACATGATACAGGCATTGGTACATCGTCATGGGAACATGATACAGACATTGGTACATCGTCATGGGAACATGATACAGGCATTGATACATCGTCATGGGAACATGATACAGGCATTGATACATCGTCATGGGAACATGATACAGACATTGACACAGCATCATGGGAACATGATACAGGCATTGGTACATTGTCATGGGAACATGATACAGACATTGGTACAGCATCATGGGAACATGATACAGACATTGGTACATCGTCATGGGAACATGATACAGACATTGGTACATCGTCATGGGAACATGATACAGGCATTGGTACATTGTCATGGGAACATGATACAGACATTGATACATCGTCATGGGAACATGATACAGGCATTGGTACATCGTCATGGGAACATGATACAGACATTGGTACATCGTCATGGAAACATGAAACAACATCATGGGAATATGATACTATGTATGATGTTGTATGGAGGGGAGATATCAGGAATGGTGTAAAGACACAGGAGACAATGGAGGCAGTTAGTTCAAGGCAACACAAGACATACTGCAGCCCAAGAATGGTACATGTGAGCCTGTGATTCCTTGTACATACTGTAAAAGACTCCTTGTGGCTCAGATTGATTTTGTGAGTCGCATCCATCATCGCCATTGGCCGTAGATAATATTTCTTACAGCACAACACTAATAACATGGTCTGGAAAGACGGAAAGGGGCCGACTGTTTGTCAGTTTCTTTATTTATTTTCTGGTTGATCTAGTGTTATTTTCCTGTTCTGTTTTTTTATCTTTGACAAGAATTTTCTTATTTAATAATCAGAAACATTGTTTCTTGTGTGTTGTTGGAGTTCGTCATGGGAGCAAAGAACTGCAATATTGTTACTTGCCAGGTATGTCATATGACTGACGATGTCTTCGAGGAATGGTGGAGTTGGCTGTCCCACACCGTAGTGGGACAAAAGCCATGCTGAAATTGGATGTTTTAGGTCACCGGGCACAGACATTTCAGCCAAGCTGTAAACAAGCATATTCTGTTCTCTGGACTACGTCCTGCTAACTGACAGGAGTTTGAGAGTGAACAAACAAGAAGAAGACACTTTTGTGTTACATTGTGTGTCTAAAGTTCTGTCTACGTTATGTTCTTGTTGTGTTACATTGTGTGTCTAAAGTTCTGTCTACGTTATGTTCTTGTTGTGTTACATTTTGTGTCTAAAGTTCTGTCTACGTTATGTTCTTGTTGTGTTACATTGTGTGGCTACAGTTGTTATGTCTAAGTTATGTTCTTGTTGTGTTATATTGTGTGTCTAAAGTTGTTATGTTCTTGTTGTGTTACATTGTGTGTCTAAAGTTATGTCTAAGTTATGTTCTTGTTGTTTTACATTGTGTGGCTAAAGTTGTTATGTTGAAGTTATGTTCTTGTTGTGTTATATTGTGTGGCTAAAGTTGTTATGTTGAAGTTATGTTCTTGTTGTGTTACATTGTGTGGCTACAGTTGTTATGTCTAAGTTATGTTCTTGTTGTGTTATATTGTGTGGCTAAAGTTGTTATGTTGAAGTTATGTTCTTGTTGTGTTACATTGTGTGTCTAAAGTTATGTCTAAGTTATGTTCTTGTTGTGTTACATTGTGTGTCTAAAGTTATGTCTAAGTTATGTTCTTGTTGTGTTACATTGTGTGTCTAAAGTTGTGTCTAAGTTATGTTCTTGTTGTGTTATATTGTGTGTCTAAAGTTATGTCTAAGTTATGTTCTTGTTGTGTTATATTGTGTGGCTAAAGTTGTTATGTTGAAGTTATGTTCTTGTTGTGTTACATTGTGTGTCTAAAGTTGTGTCTAAGTTATGTTCTTGTTGTGTTACATTGTGTGGCTAAAGTTGTTATGTTGAAGTTATGTTCTTGTGTTATATTGTGTGGCTAAAGTTGTTATGTTGAAGTTATGTTCTTGTTGTGTTACATTGTGTGTCTAAAGTTGTGTCTAAGTTATGTTCTTGTTGTGTTACATTGTGTGTCTAAAGTTGTGTCTAAGTTATGTTCTTGTTGTGTTACATTGTGTGTCTAAAGTTGTGTCTAAGTTATGTTCTTGTTGTGTTACATTGTGTGTCTAAAGTTATGTCTAAGTTATGTTCTTGTTGTGTTACATTGTGTGTCTAAAGTTGTGTCTAAGTTATGTTCTTGTTGTGTTACATTGTGTGTCTAAAGTTATGTCTAAGTTATGTTCTTGTTGTGTTATATTGTGTGGCTAAAGTTGTTATGTTGAAGTTATGTTCTTGTTGTGTTACATTGTGTGTCTAAAGTTATGTCTAAGTTATGTTCTTGTTGTGTTATATTGTGTGTCTAAAGTTATGTCTAAGTTATGTTCTTGTTGTGTTACATTGTGTGTCTAAAGTTGTGTCTAAGTTATGTTCTTGTTGTGTTACATTGTGTGTCTAAAGTTATGTCTAAGTTATGTTCTTGTTGTGTTACATTGTGTGTGTAATGTTCTGATATATTGACAAATAGACGGACACTGAACATAATTGATCTGTATCACACAGATTTGTTGGGTAGGTCATTTAGTACATATGCCAGACCATCACCTGCCAAAGATACTTCTCTACAGTGAGCTGGAGAAGGATACACAATCGCAAGGTGGCCAAAAGAGACGCTACAATAACTTGTTAAAGACCTCGCTGAAAGCGTTTGAAGTAGACCACAATACATGGGAAGAACTTGCACAAAATATACCTACATGAAGCTCGACAGTCAAAAAGGGTGCATAATCTTGTGAAAAGACAAAAAATGCGGCAACTCAACAGCGGAGAGCAGCTAGAAAGTCACAGATAGAACAAAATCCTTCTACAGTGATCATTCCATGCCTGAACTGTGCCGAGGACACTTGCGGCACGAATATGGCTTATTAGCCATTTACAAACTCATAATCAAGGACATAATTCAGACGGAAATTTCAAAAGTGGATGTAACAAATGGTCATGATGACTTGTAATGGACGAACATACAGTCATGTGTCATATGTTCTGTGTGTACCAGGATAACAGCATTGTTATGTGTTTATGTATCAAATATAAAGTCTGTATTGTGATGTATTTATGTATCAAATATGAACCCTGTATTGTGATGTATTTATGTATCAAATATGAACCCTGTATTGTGATGTATTTATGTATCAAATATGAACCCTGTATTGTGATGTATTTATGTATTACATATGAACCCTGTATTGTGATGTATTTATGTATCAAATATGAACCCTGTATTGTGATGTATTTATGTATTACTTATGAACCCTGTATTGTGATGTATTTATGTATCAAATATGAACCCTGTATTGTGATGTATTTATGTATTACATATTAACCCTGTATTGTGATGTATTTATATATTACATATGAACCCTGTATTGTGATGTATTTATGTATCAAATATAAAGTCTGTATTGTGATGTATTTATGTATCAAATATGAACCCTGTATTGTGATGTATTTATGTATTACATATGAACCCTGTATTGTGATGTATTTATGAATTTCAGGTTTTCCAGTCAATGAATCTGTCACCGTATGACCTGAGCGTTGATATGTTGGACATGCATGCTGTAAGTGGTATGGCAGTTTATTACTCTAGTGGGTTGTCATTGATCTGTGTCAATTGTCTAATGTGTACACAGTAACTAACCTCGTACAGCTTCTGTATATGCATCAACAGGCAATCATCTTTCTGCATTTAAATACTGCAGGGAACTGTCGAGGGTGGAAGAAACAGAGGAGGGCAAATAAAGACATGGACAGACAACATCAAGGAATGGACAGGGCTAGATATTTCCACACTAATCAACATCGCTGAGGATAGAATTCGCTGGAGGACTCTGTGTGATGAAGCATCCAATGTGGTACCCCTACGACCCTGATGTGTTACGGGTTTATTGATTGATTGAACTGATGCTGAACACTGTAGTTTCTGGACATGTCATTTCTGTTGTTTCATCTTTCTTTTGTTGCATTCCTACGTCTGTCATGATATGTAGACTTAGAGTTTTGTTATTCCATCCTGTTTGTTTGTCCATATCTGGATGAAAACATTTCGGTTGTAACATGCATTCTGGGTACTTTTCTAGGTAAAACTACTTTTCAACCCTAATTATATATTGAAAAATAAGAACTTGTGTAGCGCGTGACATGGCCAAGATGATGTTAACTTCCTGTCTATTCATGCATTAGATCTACATGGCGTTCTAAAATAAAAAAGAGCGCATCATCTTGTGAAAAGAAGAGAAATGCAGCAGCTCAACAGCGGAGAGCAGCTAGAAAGTCACGGATAGACCAAGATCCGTCTACAGTCGTTATTCCATGTCCAAACTGTCCAAGGACATTTACAGCTCGAATAGGGCTCATTAGCCATCTACGAACTCATAATCAAAGACATAACTAAAATTGAATTTTCAAAAGTGGATGTAACAAATGGTCATCATCATGTGCTGGACAAACAACACATACATCATCATCATGTGCTGGACGAACAACACATACATCATCATCATGTGCTGGACAAACAACATTGGATGCAAGCTTCTCATTACCACAAATGCCGACATATTCCAGACACTGGATCCATGTAATATCCTGGAGGTTGGATGTAACTATAGATGTCAACCGTAGATGGGTGGGTTGAAATAAATCATATGTATACCAGAACATAGCCAACATTACGTCTCTGTGTGAGTTGCAGAATTACATACGATCTCAAGATGGCCAGAAGAAGGGCTACAAGGACTCGTTAAAGACCTCACTGAAAGAATTTGAAATAGACCAAGATACATGGGAAGAACTTGCACAAAATAGATCTACATGGCGTTCTACAGTCAAAAAGAGCGCATCATCTTGTGAAAAGAGGAGAAATGCAGCAGCTCAACAGCGGAGAGCAGCTAGAAAGTCACGGGTAGAACAAAAACCATCTACAGTGATAATTCCATGTCTAAATTTTCCAGGGACATTTGTTTCCAGAATAGTGCTTATTAGCTGTCTATTCGCCCGTGTGTTTCCGGGGCCCGAAAGGGGAGCAAAGAATAGCAACACTGTTTACCTTCCACGCATGTCGTACGAGGCGACTAATGAGGTTATGAGATAGAGTTGGCTGTCCCATCCCATATTGGGTCAGTGACCCAAAGTCATGCTGAAGTCGGATGTGTCAGGCCCGAAAGGTGCAGATATCGCAGCAATGCTGTAAACTATGACATAACTCATTCCGTTCTCCGGACTACATCCTGCTAATCTGCAGGAGTTTGAGAATGAACGCAGTAGAAGAAGCTGTCTATTCACTGCCATGGACTTAACTCTAACTGAATCTCATAAAATGGATATAATAAATGGGGCATTGTCATCGTGTGATGGGCGAATAACACAACTTGCCATCCACTCATATCGAGATCAGCTTTTATGGATGTTTCAAAGCTTGGACTCGGAGTATGACAACAAATATTTCCACACTAATCCGCATCGCTGAGGATAAAATTAGCTGGAGGACTCTGTGTGCTGAGGCATCAAATGTGGTACCCCTACAATCCTGAAGGGTTACGGGTTTATTGATTGATGACAACAGAATCATGGTGGTAATGTCCCACCTTTGCAACCAAACATGAGTAATGTGGGCACTGACAGCAGCCCAGCAAAGAAAACTGACAACATGTGAGATCAAATTCCTGAGAAAAGCTGCAAGAATGACCAAACTAGAGTGTGGAAATGATGGATAGAAATGATGAAATCAGGAGAAGAATCGGCACAGAATACATTGAGAAACAACAAATTAAATGGTGCCTGGTCATGGTAGGTGTATGTCCTCTTCAGCTGTATTGTTTCTGTATAAAGGTGTTAGTGATGGGGGGGGGAGGGTTTGGTGGTAACCATATTGTTGAGAAACAGCATCCCTTGATTTATGATATAATTTTGTGCACTTAATGGCAACTATCTGTTCTCATTGTTGTCTTGCTTGTAGAATCATAATTCTGATAGTTAAGTTCAGTTTATTTTTCTTTCAGGATCGCAACACCTTTCACAGATTCGATAAATTCAATGCAAAATACAATCCTGTCGGCGAGAGCAGGCTACGGGAAGTCTTCATGAAGACGGACAATTATATTGGAGGCTTGTATTTTGCTAAAGTTATCAAGGTAACTTTTACCTGTAATAAGCACACATCCAGGTATGTTTAACTCACCTGAACACATCCAGGTATGTTTAACTCACCTGAACACATCCAAGTATGTTAAAACTCATTTGAACACATCCAGGTATGTTTAACTCACCTGAACACATCCAGGTATGTTTAACTCATTTGAACACATCCAGGTATGTTTAACTCATTTGAACACATCCAGGTATGTTTAACTCATTTGAACACATCCAGGTATGTTTAACTCATTTGAACACATCCAGGTATGTTTAACTCACCTGAACACATCCAAGTATGTTAAAACTCATTTGAACACTTCCAGGTATGTTTAACTCACCTGAACACATCCAGGTATGTTTAACTCACCTGAACACATCCAGGTATGTTTAACTCATTTGAACACATCCAGGTGTGTTTAACTCACCTGAACACATCCAGGTATGTTTAACTCACCTGAACACATCCAGGTATGTTTAACTCATGTGAACACATCCAGGTATGTTTAACTCATTTGAACACTTCCAGGTATGTTTAACTCACCTGAACACATCCAGGTATGTTTAACTCATTTGAACACATCCAGGTATGTTTAACTCATGTGAACACATCCAGGTATGTTTAACTCACCTGAACACATCCAGGTATGTTTAACTCACCTCAACACATCCAGGTATGTTTAACTCACCTGAACACTTCCAGGTATGTTTAACCTGTAGTAACCTAGAAAAAAATATGCAACTTCCTCTGGAACCCTGCCATTTTTTTATGATTTCTAGTTTTTCTGGAAGTTTTCTGAACCAACATGGACAGTGATAACAATGACAAAAACATACGCACACAAAGGATAAAGGACTTGTTGTTCAACCATCACATGATGATGATGACCATTTGTTACATCAACTTTTGAAAATTCAATTTTAGTTATGTCCTTGATTATGAGTTCGTAGATGGCTAATGAGCCCTATTCGAGCTGTAAATGTCCTTGGACAGTTTGGACATGGAATGACAACTGTAGACAGATCTTGGTCTATCCGTGACTTTCTAGCTGCTCTCCGCTGTTGAGCTGCTGCATTTCTCTTCTTTTCACAAGATGATGCGCTCTTTTTTATTTTAGAACGCCATGTAGATCTATTTTGTGCAAGTTCTTCCCATGTATCGTGGTCTATTTCAAAGGCTTTCAGTGAGTCGTTTAACGAGTCCTTGTAGCTCTTCCTTTGGCCACCTTGAGATCGTATACCCTTCTCTATCTCACCATAGAGAAGTATCTTTGGCAGACGATGGTCTGGCATACGCACCAAATGACCTGCCCAACGAATCTGTGTCTGCATCAGAATCGTGTCAACGCTTGGGATACCAGCTCTATCAAGGACAGTAGTATCAGTATAAAGGACTTACTGGTATAACGTAACTCTATATCTGTAGCGGCAAATAACAATGTAATCTTGTGAACTACCATTATCAACTGACTACCAACTAATCAATCATACATACATATATATACACTATAATATAAGAACAAATAGTAAAGCAAAATGAGTTAAACAGGTTACTAAAACACTTACCTTGCCTATTAATAAAATATATTTTTAAAAAATTATATATAAAAAAACATACAATAAAACTAAACAGGACAATTCTCCACGTATCGGCTCAAATTGAACCTTTTTCAAGAGACAAACAACAGAAAACGACAAAATAAAAAACAAAATAAATGACTATATTTCATCAAGCCCTGTCTCCATAGCGCAGGGATGGCAACGCCTGTCGGACACCCTCTGACCATTTGGTTATTAATATAAGAACAAACTGAGGCCTTCAAAATCTTCGTCTGAAATCAGCATCCATGAAGAATTAATGAAGGTAAATACAAATAAGGTAGGAAGGTTACTGAAGAAAACTGTCAATATAAAATAATAAAATATAGAAAACAACAATAAAACAAAGAACAAATACAATTGTCAACATGTCTGCCCAATTGGGACCTTTATCAAGACAACAAATACAATTAAGAACACAAAACCATAACGAATATAATAAAATTGGCTGGGAGATGGATTTCTCTCACCAGGAAATCATGTAAGCTGTAATCTCTGTCGACATTTGTTATCTATTGACATGTACAGAATGTCATCTCTGTTGACATTTGTCATCTATTGACATGTACAGAATGTCATGTTTATTTGTTATCTATTGACATGTACAGAATGTCATGTTAGCTGTCATCTCTGTTGACATTTGTCATCTATTGACATGTACAGAATGTCATGTTAGCTGTCATCTCTCTTAACATTTGTTATCTATTGACATGTACAGAATGTCATGTTAGCTGTCATATCTGTTGACATTTGTCATCTATTGACATGTACAGAATGTCATATTTATTTGTTATCTATTGACATGTACAGAATGTCATGTTAGCTGTCATATCTGTTGACATTTGTCATCTATTGACATGTACAGAATGTCATATTTATTTGTTATCTATTGACATGTACAGAATGTCATGTTAGCTGTCATCTCTGTTGACATTTCAGGAAGTATTGGAAGACCTTGAAGAGAGCAAGTACCAGAATGCAGAGTACAGGTTATCCATCTATGGGAGATCGCTGGATGAGTGGGACAAGCTGGCAAAGTGGGCCATCAAGCACCAGATGTATTCGGATAATGTCCGCTGGATGATCCAAATGCCCAGACTTTAGTAAGTTTGTGAGATTGCGATGTATCATCAGAGCATTGATTGGTTGATCAGTTGTTCTACCTTGCTTCAAATCTTCACCAAATCTTCACCTAACTTTTGTTATTGTTCAGCTGATATATTTTTTTAAATTCCAGAACGTAATCTTGAGTTATGATTTCAGATTACACTAACTTGTTTGATAACAAACAAACAAGAGAAGACACCAGACAAGTAAGTAAGAGAAGACACCAAACAGCAATATGTTTCTATAACAATAAGAAGAAAACGATAGACGTATCAGACACGTACTTAGAATGAATGAAAACAGACTGAGTACAAGCATTCAAATGGGTACCACATGACAAATACAGGAAGAAGACCAAGAGAGACTCTTTGCAGAACAAACATTTAAAGTGGATATGACTATGGGTCTCAACAATATGCAAGAATTACACAGAGAAGTATCACATCGCTTGAACTGGAGAGTTCTGGTTTCTGCCCTATGTATCATGTTCTTTCTCATGGCATCCATTTTCATGATGTCCATTCTAATGGCATCCATTCTCATGGCATCCATTCTCATGACATCCATTCTCATGGTGTGAGAAACTTTCAGCTACAGATCTGTGATAGCCAAGGTACTGATTTTAATTCCCACTGCAGGCAATGGTGCATCCAAAAAGCAATGTCCAGAAAATAATAGCAAAATACTGAATGTATTATATTGCCTAGAAAATCACGACAGGCAACAAATATTGAGTTTACAGCTATGTTCTGAATAAGATATGCTATCAAAAATTTAGTTAATTTGTTTGCAAGTGAAATTTGCTTTATTTGTTACAAGGGAAATTTGCTTTATTTGTTACTAGGGAAATTTGCTTTATTTGTTACTAGGGAAATTTGCTTTATTTGTTACTAGGGAAATTTGCTTTATTTGTTACTAGGGAAATTTGCTTTATTTGTTTGCAAGTGAAATTTGCTTTATTTGTTACTAGGGAAATTTGCTTCATTTGAAATATGTTTCTATGAATCTCTTCCAGCGATGTGTACTATGCAAACAAAATGTGTGTTAGTTTCCAAGACTTCATTACCAACATTTTCCAGCCATTATTTGAAGTCACAAATGATCCTTGGAGTCATCCAGAGCTACATGCATTCTTGAATCATGTAAGTGTAGAAACCCAGTTATTGGGTAGTAGTCAACATGATTGCACTCCAGGTAGACCCATTGATGCTTTGCCTATCTATCATAGACAACGGGTTTGCTCGCTGGTTTACCATGATTTTTATTCTGTCATATAGGCATCCTAATCTAATAGTTCCATATTCAAAATAAAATTCTTCTAAAAGGTCCAATTATACTGTTTAAAAATAGCAACATAACATTATTGAAGTGCTAAAGAAAACCAAATTTCAAACGTGTAACACAATTTTATTTTATGAAATTAATGTTTCAACCTCGGCATGAAGAAACTTTCAGACTTTAACAATGAAATGATATTCATTAAATTTGGTTTGAACTTTTATTCTTTGCAACTGAGGTTTCCGTTTCAGTAAGGTGTATGGTCTACTCTGGCCTCTATCAGAGAATGACATCTGTTAGAGGATATTTGACAAGGTGGAGAGTGCCACAGTAACAATCTGTCAGAGAATATCTGATCTGACGAAGTGGAGTGAGCCACAGTAAAAACTGTCAGAGAATATCTGATCTGATGAGGTGGAGAGAATGCTACAGTAACAAACTGTCAGAGAATATCTGATCTGATGAGGTGGAGAGAATGCTACAGTAACAAACTGTCAGAGAATATCTGATCTCATGAGGTGGAGAGAATGCTACAGTAACAAACTGTCAGAGAATATCTGATCTGATGAGGTGGAGAGAATGCTACAGTAACAAACTGTCAGAGAATATCTGATCTCATGAGGTGGAGAGAATGCTACAGTAACAATCTGTCAGAGAATATCTGATCTGACGAAGTGGAGAGAGCTACAGTAACAAACTGTCAGAGAATATCTGATCTCATGAGGTGGAGAGAATGCTACAGTAACAAACTGTCAGAGAATATCTGATCTCATGAGGTGGAGAGAATGCTACAGTAACAAACTGTCAGAGAATATCTGATCAGATGAGGTGGAGAGAATGCTACAGTAACAAACTGTCAGAGAATATCTGATCTGATGAGGTGGAGAGAATGCTACAGTAACAAACTGTCAGAGAATATCTGATCTGATGAGGTGGAGAGAATGCTACAGTAACATACTGTCAGAGAATATCTGATCTGATGAGGTGGAGAGAATGCTACAGTAACAAACTGTCAGAGAATATCTGATCTGATGAGGTGGAGAGAATGCTACAGTAACATACTGTCAGAGAATATCTGATCAGATGAGGTGGAGAGGGTGC
Organism: Meghimatium bilineatum; assembly: GCA_034231615.1. Classification (NCBI taxonomy): domain Eukaryota; kingdom Metazoa; phylum Mollusca; class Gastropoda; order Stylommatophora; family Philomycidae; genus Meghimatium; species Meghimatium bilineatum. The sequence goes on from CM067302.1 coordinate 2,130,107, forward strand.
TACAGTAACAAACTGTCAGAGAATATCTGATCTGATGAGGTGGAGAGAATGCTACAGTAACAAACTGTCAGAGAATATCTGATCTCATGAGGTGGAGAGAATGCTACAGTAACAACACTAGGAAGTGAGCACAACTATCATGTAATGTATTACTGTCACTTGTAACTAAAATATAAGGAATCAATAGTTAAGCTAATGCCAATAAGAAATAACAAAACAAGGCAGCAAGAACTTGAACCTTGGATCATTCACATGGAAAGCCAGTACACTAACAAATCTTGTATACACCGCGAGATTACACTTTGCAAAGGTTTTTCTGTGATAATTGCTGGAATTATTTTGAGTCAAGTAAGTCTAGTTTATATTTTGAGTCAAGTAAGTCTAGTTTATATTTTGAGTCAAGTAAGTCTAGTTTATATTTTGAGTCAAGTAAGTCTAGTTTATATTTTGAGTCAAGGAAGTCTAGTTTATATTTTGAGTCAAGGAAGTCTAGTTTATATTTTGAGTCAAGGAAGTCTAGTTTATACTTGTGTCTGTGGTTATTACCTCAACAAATGTTCTCTTTCTATCCACTGAAGGTGTCTGGGTTCGATTCCGTGGATGACGAATCCAAGCCTGAACATCTCATGTTGAACAAGGACTCCCCTCTGCCTGAGGATTGGACTGTTCCTGACAACCCTCCATACAGTTACTATCTATTCTATATGTTTGCTAATTTGGTTGTGCTCAATAACTTCCGAAGGTAGGTCCAGAAACTAGCACTCGTTAGTTAATATATTTGTTTGTTTTCATTCTCAAAATCTTTTTGGATAACAGGATTGTCTCTTTTTTTTTTTTTTTTAATTGTCTTTCCACGGATGGATGATGGTCTATTTTTTCCACACTTGTCATTAAGCATGAATGAATAAACCCGTAACCTAGCGGGGTCGTAGGGGTACCACATTGGATGCTTCATCGCACAGAGTTCTCCAGCAATTTCTTTCTTCGGCGATCCAGATGAGTGAGGAAAAATCTTGTCCTGTCCATTCCTTGATGTTGTCTGTCCATGTCTTTTTTTGGCCACCTCTACTTCTTTCCCCTTCAACGGTTCCCTGCAGTTTTGTTTTTGACAAGGAATCATGTCTGTATACATTGTTAAGCATACTGGTGGGTGTCTCAGTTTTCTTTGTTGCATTGAGTCACGGCCATCAGCTGTATATGAGACCTGTCAACTAAAAAAAAACGAACTAGTTTTCGATTTGTGTGAAGTCTATTGGTTGACCTTGGCTATTTATGGCATGTGACTCCAGGTATGTAAATAGCGACCAATTAAAAGTCCAACAATAATTAAAAAGGAGTAACGAACTGGGTATAATTTAATTCAGCTAGAAGCCTTGATTTACATGAAATTTATTGGTTGGTCTTCACTATTTGTGGCATGTGACTCCAAGTATGTAAATAGCAACCAATTAAAAGTCGAACAATATTCAAAAACGTAACGATCGGGGTCCAAATTAATTCAGCTAGGAGGTCTGTACTGTCAAGAGCCATGGTTGAGTACATGATTTCTGCCTTTTCTCTTGTTTTGCTGTACGGTATTACAGGATTGAATAACGATTGTTTTTCCAGTTATGATACATTGGTCGCTTGATGTGCAGTAATATTGTGGTATTATTACCACTCTAGGGAGTTAGTAACTCCTTCAATCCACATTATTCTTGGTTGATTTCATATCTACTTCTTTTCTTCATTTAATTTTGTGATGACTCAACTGTTTGGTTCATATCTGCTGCTTGTTTTTTCTCCATGTACAGAGAACGAGGCATGTCGAGGTTTGTCTTGCGGCCACACTGTGGAGAGGCAGGGAATGTTACTCATCTGGTATCTGGATTCTTATTGGCTGAAAGCATCTCTCATGGTCTGGTTCTGCGGAAGGTGAGACCAGAAACAGTTTTCCTTGTTTATTATTTATCTTTAAGTTGACTGGAACCATTGTTGGCAGTTGTGGACTAGCATACATTTGCAAGGTTCAAGTTTGACTGGAATGATTATTCACAGTCGTGGACCAGTGTAAATTTGCAAGGCTTGGACATGTAATAAGACACTGTTTACTTTCAAAGATTACTGTACTGGAAACAGTTGGGGGTGGAAGGAAAAGAGATGTAAAAGAAAATCCCATCTTGATAATGTCATGGAATGGTTGTGGAGTATTTTTTATTTTTGAAGACCCATCCATCTGACTGAAAACTGGGAAGTTTGGCAGTCATTCCGGCTGATGGTTTCAATGTAGCTGAACAGCTGATGGCTACAACCGTAATTTTGCAGGTTTAATTATAGTTGTTATTTTTATTGTTATTTTTCTCATAATTATTATTATCATTGTTATTATTATTATCATTGTTATTATCAACACAAAAAGCCCTCCAAAGGCATCAGCCGTTCGAAAGTAGAAAAAATCATGCCCGGACAATTCCTTGATGTTATCAATCCAGGATTTTCTCTGTACTCCTCTGTCTTCCACCCTCAACCGTTCATTTTTTTATAGTTTTGTGTCCACAATATGCTAGCTTGCATGTTTTGATAGTTTTGAGAAGACAGTCTTCTTTTAAGTACAGGTAGAATATTATCAAGTAAACTAATTATCAAACTTTATTAACAAACTTATTAACAAACTTATTAATTAACAAACTTATCAAATTTATTAACATATGGGTGCGAGTCTTGGGCAATAAACAAACTGGAAAGTGGGAGATTGGAGGCAACAGAGATGTGGTTCTACAGAAGAATGCTGAGAATACCATGGACTACCAGAAAAACTGATGTAGAGGTGTTGAAAAAGTTAAATGCGAAACGGACCTTAATCAAAAATATAAGAAAAAGGCAATCTTCTTTTTTTTGGCCACTTCATGAGACAGGCAGGTTTAGAGAACATAATCACAACAGGCAAGATTGAAGGCACCAGAGACAGAGGGTGACAACGTGAGAAAATATTAGACAGTTTGACAGCCTGGCACGGCAAGGAAACAACAACGACCTTGATACATAATACTGTGGACAGAGCTGTGGAGAGCCAAGACCGCCTACGCCAGCCAGCATGGCACATGATGATGATGATGATCAAATTTATTAACAAACTTAAATTAATTAACAAACTTATCAAATTTATTAACAAACTTAAATTAATTAACAAACTTATCAAATTTATTAACAAACTTATTAACAAAAGCAAAAGACAGAAAGTTGTGGAGAAAAATCATAATCTGTGTCATTCAGCATAGCAACTTAATTGTTTGATTGATTAATTGATTGGTCGATATTTCCTGTATGGTCATGTCTAAATACCTCCACTATTTTACCTGTACAGGTGCCAGTTTTGCAGTACTTATTCTACCTGTCACAGATTGGGATAGCCATGTCTCCACTCAGCAACAACTCACTGTTCTTGAACTACCATCGTAATCCTTTGCCAGAATATTTCAACCGAGGCCTGAATGTCTCTTTGTCGACAGATGATCCTTTGCAGTTCCATTTTACAAAGGTGAGTCTCAACTAGATTTTATAAAGGTGAGCCTCACCTAGATTTAACAAAAGTGAGCCTCAACTAGATTTTATAAAGGTGAGCCTCAATTAGATTTGACAAAAGTGAGCCTCAACTAGATTTTATAAAGGTGAGCCTCAACTAGATTTTATAAAGGTGAGCCTCACCTAGATTTAACAAAAGTGAGCCTCAACTAGATTTTATAAAGGTGAGCCTCAATTAGATTTGACAAAAGTGAGCCTCAACTAGATTTTATAAAGGTGAGCCTCAACTAGATTTTATAAAGGTGAGCCTCACCTAGATTTAACAAAAGTGAGCCTCAACTAGATTTTATAAAGGTGAGCCTCAACTAGATTTTTATAAAAGTGAGCCTCAACTAGATTTTATAAGGTGAGCCTCAACTAGATTTTATAAGGTGAGCCTCAACTAGATTTTTATAAAAGTGAGCCTCAACTAGATTTTATAAAGGTGAGCCTCAATTAGATTTGACAAAAGTGAGCCTCAACTAGATTTTATAAAGGTGAGCCTCAACTAGATTTTATAAAGGTGAGCCTCACCTAGATTTAACAAAAGTGAGCCTCAACTAGATTTTATAAAGGTGAGCCTCAATTAGATTTGACAAAAGTGAGCCTCAACTAGATTTTATAAAGGTGAGCCTCAACTAGATTTTATAAAGGTGAGCCTCACCTAGATTTAACAAAAGTGAGCCTCAACTAGATTTTATAAAGGTGAGCCTCAACTAGATTTTTATAAAAGTGAGCCTCAACTAGATTTTATAAGGTGAGCCTCAACTAGATTTTATAAGGTGAGCCTCAACTAGATTTTTATAAAAGTGAGCCTCAACTAGATTTTATAAAGGTGAGCCTCAATTAGATTTGACAAAAGTGAGCCTCAACTAGATTTTATAAAGGTGAGCCTCAACTAGATTTTATAAAGGTGAGCCTCACCTAGATTTGACAAAAGTTAGCCTCAACTAGATTTGACAAGTGAGCCTCAGCGATTTATGTCATGCATACAGGGCCATAGATATGTTTTCATTAAGGGCTTGATTGCCTAGAGAAGATCAAAGGGAGGGAAGACAAAACGAGAAATCTCTGGATGGGTTGGGTTGTTACTGTGGGACAAAAAGAACTCACCAACTGAACTTAATAACTGTACATACTAGAGACAGAGTTGTGGAGAAACATTATCACCTAGGCCACTCTGCATGACACTTGATTGATTTATTGATTGGTTTTATGGTGTTTTTTTTTAAAAATAAAAAGTGGTAGAAAATCCTATTCAAGTTGTAGCCATCTACCCAGCATTTTTTGTACTATAAGTGATTTTCTTGCGACCCTATGGTGTACCAGAACTGAAAGGAAATAGATAATGTGACATTTGATGCAGAAATATCTCCACACATCTCTTTCCTCTACCATCTTGATGAGTTTGGAGACTTCACACCTTAGCCAGTCCCTGATATTATCCAGCCATGTCTTTTGGCCACTTTGCCTTCTTCACCCTCCACTGTACCGTGAATAACATCTAGATGTCTGTCATGTGACGTATTCTTTCCAGAATGTTGTCTTCCCAATGAACTCTCTGAACCTCTCTCTGTCTTGGGTGATGTGGCTTGCATTTTCTAGCGATGTATTCATGTTATCTTTAATGTCGTCAGTCCATCGTCTTCTTGGTCTGCCCCTTCTCCTCTTCCCAGGTACTCTTCCCTCCATTATTTGTCTTTCTAAACAGTTATGTCTCTTTATATGATCAAACAGTTGTAGTTTTAAACTAAGTAAAAGGAGTTTGAGAATACAGGAACAATAACATGATCACAAAAGTATCTAGGCTAGGACACTCCAGCGATGTTCTGTTCATGAACTAAAACGTCCAAAACTCTCTCAATACAAGCAGGTTTCCCTTCTTTGATCTTTATATCTCTTTCTCTCACAAATTCTATCCCTCTCTCTTGATATATATATATATGATTGATGGCAAGACAAGATTCCAGATACCACTGTCCTTGATAGAGCTGGTATCCCCAGCATTGACACTATCCTGATGCAGACACAGATTCGTTGGGCAGGTCATTTGGTGCGTATGCCAGACCATCGTCTGCCAAAGATACTTCTCTATGGTGAGCTGGAGAATGGTAAACGATCTCAAGGTGCCCAAAAGAAGCGCTACAAGGACTTGTTAAAGAACTCACTGAAAGCCTGTGAAATAGACCAAGACATATGGGAAGAACTTGCACAAAATAGATCTACATGACGTTCTACAGTCAAAAATAGCACATCATCTTGTGAAAAGAGGAGAAATTCTGTAGCCCAACAGCTGAGAGTATCTAGAAAGTCACGGATAGATGAAAATCTGCCTACAGTCACCATTCCATGTCTGAACTGTCCAAGGACATTTACAGCTCGAATAGGGTTCATTAGCCATCTACGAACTATTACGCATGGTCATAATTATAACTGAATTTTCAAAAGTGGATATATAAATGGTCATCTTCACTTGTGACGTACAAAAACACACAGACATATATATATATATATATAACACACAGACATATAGTTAGTTAGTTAGTTAGTCGTCGGATCATCATCACTGCAAACTGGACACATCCATAGTTGCTCCGATCTCTCCTTGAGTGTATCCGCCATCACACTTCTGCTGACAGTACCGGTCCTATGCTGGTTGACCATCATTCTTCTGCGCCCTCCAAAATGTTCACCTCTAGCAACACCGCATCTCAATCCCTGATCTTTAATCCTGGCCATTGAAAAGGAATCATCATCCACATTCGTCTCACTCTCGCGTGTTATATCTCTTAAGGAGTTCAAAACGTCAGCGCGATCCATTGCCCCATCGCCCTTTGCCACAATCGCACATGATGCCAGTTGATCCGCTCTTTCATTGCCTCGAACGCCCACATGTCCCGGCACGAAAATAAATGTAACCGCCTTCAAGCTCACATTTCTCAAGGCCTCAATCCACTGTTCGCGAACGAGACCCACTTGTACCTTCTTAATCATACTCATAGAGTCACTCAAGATGCAGACCTGCGTTACTTTCTGTGTGCGTAGCCACTCAAATGCCTTGGTCACCGCCATAGTCTCCATGGTCATACTACTCATAGTGACCGCAAAGGCACCACACAGACATATATATATATATATATATATAACACACAGACATATATATATATAACACACAGACATATATATATATAAAACACACAGACATATATATATAACAAACAGAGAACTGTGGAGAGACACGATTGTTTACACCGCAAGGCACTATTCCAATGAATGACACCTGGCAATGATAAGGCAGACAGACTAGCAAAGATGGAAGCACAACAAGAACAGCCTTATACACAAACAACCATGCACACAGTTAAAATGATGTTGAAATCTGTGAACAAAGAAAATTGGATGAACAGATGGGCCATGGGAAACACTGGGAGGGAAATCTATAAATATATGACCAGCCCAAATCCTAAAGACAATATCAACCTCCTGGAAAGACAAGACCAGAGTATCATATTCTGACTGCGCACACAACATGTACAGCTTAACAATCACCTGAACAGAATACAACCACAACACACTCCGGTGTGCCGGCTGTGCACTCATCCATATGAAACTGTTGACCACCACGTTTTTGAATGCCCAGTGCTGGATGACATCAGGAAAATGCTTCTCCCTCCAGGGCCAGATAAATGGAACACATTATATGGAACAAAACAACCGCTCACAAACACATGCATATATCACACAATGGCATTGGGTCAAAGGGCATGAGTCCATGGACCGCTGGATCAGCAACCAACTATTGAATGAATGAATATATATATATATCTATATCTCTCTAATGCCATGTTTTCTGACCTCAGGAACCTCTGATGGAAGAGTACAGTATTGCGGCTCAAGTTTGGAAATTCTCTACCTGTGATATGTGTGAAATTGCACGTAATAGTGTCCTTCAAAGTGGATTCCCTCATGAGGTAATCACATTTAGTGTCATTTCTAGTTAGTGTCATTTCTAAATGGTGTCATATTTAATTAGTGATATTTCTAGATATGTAAGATTCTAGTTGGTGTCATTTCTAGTTAGTGTCATTTCTAAATGGTGTCATATTTAATTAGGGATATTTCTATATATTTAAGATTCTAGTTTGTGTCATTTCTAGTTAGTGTCATTTTTAAATGGTGTCATGTTTAATTAGGGATATTTCTAGATATTTAAGATTCTAGTTGGTGTCATTTCTAGTTAGTGTCATTTCTAAATGGTGTCATATTTAATTAGGGATATTTCTATATATTTAAGATTCTAGTTGGTGTCATTTCTAGTTAGTGTCATTTCTAAATGGTGTCATATTTAATTAGGGATATTTCTATATATTTAAGATTCTAGTTGGTGTCATTTCTAGTTAGTGTCATTTCTAAATGGTGTCATATTTAATTAGGGATATTTCTATATATTTAAGATTCTAGTTGGTGTCATTTCTAGTTAGTGTCATTTTTCAATACACTGAACGCATGCACATCTATTTCCATTCAGTTCCTATGGAGCATAGGATTGCTACTATCTCCGTCTCCAATGAGTTTTGTACTGTACCATCATATTCGTTTGTGCCTACGAGATCCCAATTCATTCTGGTATCTTCCTGCATTGTTTTTCTCAATGTATTCCCCAGTCTTCCAACTCTCCACTTTCCCTGTGGGTTTCAGTCCAGAGCTAGTCTGGTTATATTTTCAGGATTTTCTTTCTGAGGGTGTGTCCTGTCCATCTCAATTTTCTATTTTTTATCTCTACCTGGCACAGGTGTGTTCACTACCACAACTCATCATTTGATAGTGTCATTTCTAGTTAGTGTCATTTTTGTTAGTGCCATGTTTAATTTGTGATATTTCAAGTTAGTCTTATGTTAGAGTTCACATTAGTTGTCCCAGGTCCACATTTATTGACCCATGTCCACATTGGCTATATCAGGTCCACATAGATTGTCTTAGGTCCACATTGTTTGTCTCAGGTCCACATTGGTTATATCAGGTCCACATAGATTGTCTCAGGTCCACATTGTTTGTCTCAGGTCCACATTGGTTATATCTGGTCCACATAGATTGTCTCAGGTCCACATTGTTTGTCTCAGGTCCACATTGGTTATATCAGGTCCACATAGATTGTCTCAGGTCCACATTGTTTTTCTCAGGTCCACATTGGTTATATCAGGTCCACATGGATTGTTTTAGGTCCACATAGATTGTCTCAGGTCCACATAAATTTGTTTCAGGTCCGCAGTCTCAACTCCACATAGATTATCTCAGGTCCACAGTCTCAGGTTCACATAGATTGTTTCAGGACCACATAGTTTGTCTCAGGTCCACATTGTCTCAGGACCACATAGATTGTCTCAGGTCCACATTGTGTCAGGTTCACATAGATTGTCTCAGGTTCACATAGATTGTCGCAGGTCCACATAGATTGTCTCAGGACCACATTGTGTCAGGTTCACATAGATTGTCTCAGGACCACATAGATTGTCGCAGGTCCACACTATCTCAGGTTCACATAGATTGTTTCAGGACCACATAGATTGTCTCAGGTCCACATTGTGTCAGGTTCACATAGATTGTCTCAGGTTCACATAGATTGTCTCAGGTTCACATAGATTGTCTCAGGTCCACATTGTGTCAGGTTCACATAGATTGTCTCAGGACCACATAGATTGTCGCAGGTCCACACTGTCTCAGGTTCACATAGATTGTCTCAGGACCACATAGTTTGTCTCTGGTCCACATTGGATATCTCAGTAATCATACTGCACTCCCATCAATAATATTGATTGTTTCAAAACCAAAACTTGGCAAGTGTTGTCTTAATAATCTTGTTTGTATCTTGAATGTCGCAGGTCAAACAACACTGGCTCGGACCAAACTACTTGAACGAGGGCATTGGTGGCAATGATGTCAGTCGTACAAATGTTCCAGACATTCGAGTGGCATATCGCTACGATACTCTTGTGGATGAGCTCCGCTGCATATGCAGAGGTGCCAAGGGGCATGATCACGGCGATGGTACAACAATAAAACCTCTGTGATTGAAGTAGTTTACTTTGTTCTGGGATCTGTGTTGTAAGAATCACTGACTCAATAATTGTTATATGTGTTGTAGTAGTCACTGACTCAAGAATTGTTATGTATTGAAGGAGTCAGTAACTCAATAATTGTTATGTATTGAAGGAGTCAATAACTCAATAATTAAGTGTATCTAATACATCACTGAATCAAGAGATGTTATGTGTGCTGTAGGTGTCACTGACTCAGGAATTGTTATGTGTTGTAAAGAACAGACTCAAGAACTGTTATGTATGTTTTAGAAGTCATTGACTCAAGAATTGTTGTGTGTTGTAAAGTCTCTGACTCAAATAATTCTCTGTGACTCAAATTCAGTTGTGTGTCTAATGAAAGATTTTGGCTCAGGAACGGTGTTGTATCCAATGAGTTAGTAGTGACTCCTAGACTGTTATGTCTATATGCAGTATAGTAAGAGTCACTAATTCCCAGACTGTTATGTGTATCTAGTAAGAGTCAATGACAGACTATTATGTGTATCTAGTAATAATCAATGACTCAGACTCTTGTGTATTCAGTAAGAGCCAATGACTCAGACTCTTATGTGTATCTAGTAAAATTCATTGACTCTCAGACTCTTATGTGTATCTAGTAAGAGTCAATGACTCAGACTCATGTGCATCCAGTAAGAGTCAATGACTCAGACTCATGTGCATTCAGTAAGAGTCAATGACTCAGACTCTTATGTGTATCTAGTAAGATTCATTGACTCTCAGACTGTTATGTGTATCTAGTAATAATCAATGACTCAGACTCATGTGCATCCAGTAAGAGTCAATGACTCAGACTCATGTGTATCTACCAATATTCAATGACTCAGACTCTTATGTGTATCTAGTAAGAGTCAGTGACTCTCAGACTCATGTGTATCTACCAATATTCAATGACTCAGACTCTTATGTTTATCTGTTAAGAGTCACAAAAATTGACTTCCACAATTATATGTATCTAGTAATAATCACTGACTCTATGACTTACATTGAATGAATGACTTACTATATTACATTGAAATATTGACAGTGTTCTGATAATTATTCTGGTACTTGCTAGACAGTTATGCAGTCAGTCTATGTTTTTGAAAACTGATAAACATGTGGCAGAGTAGTTAGAACACTGGTTTCTAAATCAAAAGTACACATTATCAAACCTTGGCATAATTTGGGTAGTTATTTGTCTCCACATTAAAGTAAAACCCAGACAATCACATTTCTATCTAACAGCTTCTTCTTCTTCTTCAGCATTCGCTCTCATATAATCACAACAAATAAATTGTGTGATTCCCATCGGGGAGCATGAAGTACGTTGTGCTGCAAGTTCCACAGTAGAACTGTGTTATTTGCACCTCGGTTGGCCACTTGTGGTCTGGACGTGCGAGGTCCAGCACATCCGTTTTCGTCATGCCTTTAATTCGGGTAGGCTTCCCTAGTCCATAGCAGCCTGTCTATCTTTCGCCAGGCATGTAACAGCTTCAAAGCTTAAACTTCAGCACGCTATTGGAGGTGGTCACTGCCAGCACGTCTTTCCGTATCCAACTGTCAGCGGTGACCCATTGCTATGCACTCATTTATTGACGAGGAATCACCAGATGTTTAGGATCACATGACTGGGACCTAGCTCCCTCTAAGATATGATTATGTTATATACTTCCTGAAAAATTCTTTTCCAAGTAAGTTGTCAAACAGATGAGCATGTTAGTTTTTTACTCGTCTGTTCCGATCAAATGAAATATGTTAAAACGGGCTCCATTTTTCATGAAATTTGTTTGGACTCTGATTCCGCTAATGAGGAATTCTTGTGATCAACAGAGGTAGATGTTGCTCCATTAGCCAATATGACCAGTGATGGACATACTAGCTCTGTCAAGCGTGTCTGAGGAAGAAAATGCTGTCTGTAGCGATCGAGGACCTTCACGTTATAGTCATGTCCGGCTTCACCCAGGGCCGGATTTAGACTTGATAAGGCCTTAAGCTTTCCGGACGTGCGGCACTGGGACAAATAATGCTGCAATATATTTAAGTATATATGACAATTGCTCAGAAAAGTGGGAGGCCCCAAGCTATAGCTTGTGTAGCTTATAAGTAAATCCTGCACTGGCTTCATGACTTTTATGAAGTTGCAGGACAGTTAGGCCTAGTTGATAACGTTAGTCAGGTAGACATGAATCATTTGTTTATTTATGATAAATACATGTTAGTTTCGTTATGAATAATGTACTTTCATTATTAAACGACATTGGAAAAACTAGGCTTAATATAAATTGGACAGTCAAGGTTTCTAGGGCATGTGGTGAGAAGAACACAGCTTGAACACTTAATAACCACTGGAAAGATCAAAGGGAGAAGAGATAGGGGACGACAGAGAGAAAAGTTACTAGATGGAAGTTACTATATTATGGCACGGGAGAAGTCCACCAACCGAGCTTATTGACAACACAAGAGACAGAGAGTCGTGGAGAAACATGATCGCCTATGCCATACGGAACTTGATTGATTGATTGAATATAAATGGACTAACTACTAGGCCTAAATCTATGGTCCACTATAGATCGCCAGGATCGAAAAGGTTAGTGACATCTGCATGTTTCATTTGTGTGCACAGACAATATTCTGTTAGTTTTGTTATGAAATAACATAACTACAATAAGCCTAGGTTTGTAGAAGAATTGTATCAGGGTTGCCACACATCTAAATAGTATTTGTAAATTTTTTTTCAAATTTGTGTTTTCATTTTCTGTCTTCATAACCTTCTCTTGTGTGTATTATACTTGCACAAACATAACTTATACCAATATATTCAATTCTTTATTGAGATTTTTATTAAATATTTTAAAATCTCTAAAAACAAAAACGGTATTGCGCTTTCTAAACACCAAAGATAATGCAAATTGTCAACGAAAAATCAGTTGCAGGGGTGAAATTGCATAATTTAAATTCAGAGTGCTTAATGTTAAATAAAATGTTCATTTGTTGTCAACCAAGAATACCTCGAGGTTATAACGAAACATTTCTTTGTTAATGCATTCATTTTCTGTATCGTCTAAGCCTAGTTTTTTTTTTTATTAAAATGACGGGGTGTGCAAGAAAGTAGTAGTTTCTGTGATATGTTGAAGGGTTGCTCTCACTGTCAGGGTGTGCACGAAAGTAGTAGTTTCTGTGATATGTTGAAGGGTTGCTCTCAATGTCAGGGTGTGCAAGAAAGATAGTTTCTGTGATATTTTGAAGGATGTCAGTGTATGCAAGAACGATATTATATTATGAATTATTATTGCATATCGAAATAGTGTCTAAACTAGAAGTGCTCACAATATTGTCAATGGGCCAAATCTTAACCAACCAAGCTATTTTTACTGGCCCACCATACTGATTTAAAAAGGCTATATATTCATTTGTGCCATGAACTGACAAATTATATATATTAATTTGTGCCATGAACTGACAAATTATATATATTCATTTGGGCCATGAGCTGACAAATTATATATTCATTTGTGCCATGAACTGACAAATTATATATATTCATTTGGGCCATGAGCTGACAGATTATATATTCATTTGTGCCATGAGCTGACAAGTTATATATTTATTTGTGCCATGAGCTGACAAATTATATATTCATTTGTGCCATGAGCTGACAAATTATATATTCAGTTGTGCCATGACCTGACAAATTATATATATTCATTTGTGCCATGAGCTGACAAGTTATATATTTATTTGTGCCATGAGCTGACAAATTATATATTCATTTGTGCCATGAGCTGACAAATTATATATTCAGTTGTGCCATGACCTGACAAATTAAGACTATTTAAATCAGACAAATAAATAAAACACGACACTCAACTTTGATAAATTATGACATAAAATCGGTGATGTTGCAAGTGCAACACGTGCTCAGACTGGACAAAAATAAGACTTGGGGGGTATCTTTTGATATCCTTTAGTGATTGAGATAAACTGCAACAAAAGCTGTGACTTTATTCTCGAGGGCAGTACTTGTAGTAAACAAAACTGCTAATACTGCATCTTTCCCGTTTAGGAGCTGCAGGTAGGGGATTGGATAGCGGTGTGATAAAGGCAGCACGCTCTTTCAATACTTGTAGTGAAATACAGAAATAACACTTTGGATATTTGAGCCACCTGGTGTGATCCCCGTCCCGAATATCGTGAATTCTACCTGCTAAAATATTGCCTACCTTTGGTTTAGATGGATAATTTAGCTTGTCCACATAAAAAATCTGGTACAATTGCTGTACATTATTGACACTACTCGAGTTTGGTATGCAATTCCACAAAAAGATCATCATTTAAGTTACAGCTCTACCACGAAGACGGATCTCTAACGTCCCACGTCTAATTCACAACATTACTTTTTTATTGTACAGTTGTGTTAGATAATGATTGTTCTACGAAAGCACATTTTTAAATTTAGTTTTGAATTTTAATCATTTACTCCCCAGCAATCCAAAGCATACTTATCTCTTTTACCAACGGTTTCGCTAATTTTTTTATATGTCCATAACGCCATCTTGACAAATTTATATAATTTCAAACTTACATCACAGAGCTATGAAATTTCTCATGTTTTATAATGGTTGTGTTTTCTGAATGAGTGTGAACGCCCCCGAGTCAGTTCAAAAACTAAAATATAATTGTTATGTTGCTTAGCAATACTTTGATTGTATCGCACAAACTTTACTTTCTAAAATTCATATTTATCCAATAATTATCTTTTATCTTATGTCAAATGGCTGTATTCTGTGCACGAATGTAGTTTGGAATGACAATTTTTAGTAATACTCAAATCCTTTTAGAACAACTTCGTCCAGGCCGACAGAACATCTATGTAATAACAGAAATTTGTATGTAATAACAGAAATTCACTCTATACAGTATAAACATTGTAGAATAAATAAAATTGGGGATTTTGAAAAGTGTTGTTATATAGAAACGTTTGTTATAAAAGAACGCGCTATAGGGGGACTCCGCTCTGTGTGTGCGTGCATGATCACGTACGTCGCACACACCCGATAGACTCCCCTTTTTAAAAAATATATTTACATCAAATCTCCCCCCCCCCCCCCCCCCCCCGGCCACCTTTTCTACTGAAAAAAGCATTATGTGTGTATGTATATACATCATCAAGTGCCATGCCAAATATATATATATATATATCTATATAATAAAAACCATAACCAGTCAGGGTCGTATGGGTGATACACTGGAAACATCAGCACAAAAAGCTCTCTAGACATTTCTGTCCTTAGCCATTAGAGAAGTGTAGAAAAATCATGCCAAAACTCTTCCTTGATGTTATCAATCCGGGATTTTCTATCGTCGCTTCTTCTCCTTGCTCCCTCGACTGTTCCTTGCATAATAGTTTTAGAAAGTTAGTCATGCCTCGTTACATGTCCAAACAAAACGAGTTTACGCCATTTCACCACTGCCAAAATTGATTCTTGATAACCTGCAAGTTTTAACCTGATATGTGTATGTATGATTGTTAATGCCCGGTGTCATGATGAGCATAATGTATGCTTTGTTATGTCAAAACTGTGATAGTATGTTATAGTCAAATGTCATGAGATGCTTACAGCTTGCCGAGCTTCTAGTCCATCACTTGTGGAGCTTATACAGATTACGTATTATTTACTTTGTATATTGAACATTGGTTATTTATCAATTTTTTTTGGTAGTGTATCCTACTCAGGACGTAGTTATCAACCCAACATTTTTTGGTAGTGTATCCTACTCAGGACGTAGTTATCAACCCAACATTTTTTGGTAGTGTATCCTACTCAGGACATAGTTATCAACCCAACATTTTTTGGTAGTGTATCCTACTCAGGACGTAGCCATCAACCCAACATTTTTTGGTAGTGTATCCTACTCAGGACGTAGTTATCAACCCAACATTTTTTGGTAGTGTATCCTACTCAGGACGTAGTTATCAACCCAACATTTTTTGGTAGCGTATCCTACTCAGGACGTAGCCATCAACCCAACATTTTTTGGTAGCGTTTCCTACTCAGGACGTAGTTATCAACCCAACATTTTGTGGTAGTGTATCCTACTCAGGACGTAGCCATCAACCCAACATTTTTTGGTAGTGTATCCTACTCAGGACGTAGCCATCAACCCAACATTTTTTGGTAGCGTATCCTACTCAGGACGTAGCCATCAACCCAACATTTTTTGGTAGCGTTTCCTACTCAGGACGTAGTTATCAACCCAACATTTTGTGGTAGTGTATCCTACTCAGGACGTAGCCATCAACCCAACATTTTTTGGTAGCGTTTCCTACTCAGGACGTAGTTATCAACCCAACATTTTGTGGTAGCGTTTCCTACTCAGGACGTAGCCATCAACCCAGCATTTTTTGGTAGTGTATCCTACTCAGGACGTAGTTATCAACCCAACATTTTTTGGTAGCGTATCCTACTCAGGACGTAGTTATCAACCCAGCATTTTTTGACTGTAGTGATTTTCTCTATCTTGCTGAGCTTTTAGTCATGCAAAATAAGTTAAACATGTTACCTAACTATGGATAAATATCGATGAAAAGGTATATAAAAACATGCAATAGATTAAAACAGGACAATTTTCTATGTGTCGGTCCAAATGGGACCTTTTTCAAGAAAGATAATAATGTTTAAACCACACAAACTTGGAGTTTGACTAGGCCATGTTTCACTTACGGGAAACATAACCTAGTACCGGATGAAACGCACCGTCCAGTAAAAGAGAAAATGTTTAAATTTAAATGTTTACATTTTCTTTTTTTACTGGACGGTGCATTTCTATATCCGGTACTAGGTTAGGTTTCCCGTAAGTGAAACATGGCCTAATCAAACTCAGTTCAAGTTTGTGTGGTTTAAACATTATTTTTTTTTCTTTTAAAAAGGTCCCATTTGGACCGATACATAGAAAATTGTCCTGTTTTAATCTATTGCATGTTTTTATATACCTTTTCATCGATATTTATCCATAGTTAGGTAACATGTTTAACTTATTTTGCATGACTATTTGTTCCTTTAGTTACTGCGGCACCCTCCACTATGTCGGACACCCTCCGACCATTTGGTTATTTATATTGAGCTTTTAGTCCATCACTTGTGGAGCTTATACAGATTGTTTTTGTATTTACTTGTTATATTGAACATTGGTTATTAACCTTTTTTTTGTTGTTGTTGGTAGCGTATTCTATTCAGGACGTAGCCATCAACCCAGCAATTTTTGGCTGTAGTGATTTTCTAGATAATATAAATGTGTTCAATATTATGCCATTGATTTCTGAACAAACGGCCCAGATGCACAATTGCCTGTAGCAGGATTGGTGGTAACTGACAAAAAAGATTTTAACTGTATTTCAAAAATGAACAGACATCAAGGACTGGACAAGATTTTTCCTCACTCATTCGCATTGTTAAAGATAGAAATCACTGGAGGAATCTGTGCTTAAGCATCCAATGTGGGACCCCTACAACCCTGATAGGAATCAGAATTTTATCACTTGTCCTGAATGCGGACAATTTTCTTTAGTTATCTCCCTTATGTCTATATTATAAACTTATGAAGAACTGTTTTCTCTCATCTTCTATATTCATCTAGCATAATTCGAATCCTCAAACAATGAGTTTCAGTATTTCTTTTGAGATGGAAATATTCCAGCCAATAGTCACATCCCATTATAACAACTTGGTCCGGTGCAGAACAGTAGAAATATGTACATCAAATTTGCTATATAGTTTCTTGATTAGAAAACTGGCCTCACAGCACATGGGGCATTCCCATAATTGCTCCGCTCTCTGTTCCAGCAGCCATTCGACTCGATGGTGTTTCGAGTCCGTTTCCGCTGAAACAGACGTCGACATCAAGGCACAACTCTGGCCCTTGTGACAGGTTTCTTTGTTGTTCCGCCCACCCACGCCGTGCCCGTAACTAGTTCAAGCACAACATTGGCCTGTCGGAACAACATGGTAACTTATTGAAGGTTACGCATGTTTAGTTCCCAAAGGGAGGCACTCCAGTGCATTAATATCCCTAGGTTACCACATCCTGCCATTGTTATTTATTATTACAACCACATCCTTACCATATTGGAGTGGAGTTAGGGTGGCTTCATTTCCCAGTTGAGGCAGAAATGTTTTTCATATCGCAACTGCTCCCAGATTAACCCAACCGTAATTGGGTTAGCAGAGGAAGTAAAGGTTGCGAGGGAGAGATGGCGACCACTCCTCAGACAGCAGAGCCTCTGAAATGTGATATAGTCAACGTCTCACACGCCTACAGCAGTTAATAAATTACTGTGGGTTAACTTTACTTGTACATCCTGCCAGAGGTAGTGCATACACTCCTGGACCAACTATCTCTTCATTCTTCTGTCAGATCCTATCTGTATTGATGGTACATCTATCATTCCCCGTCACCTAGAGAGAGTCTGCCAGAGGTAGTGCATACACTCCTGGACCAACTATCTCTTCATTCTTCTGTCAGATCCTATCTGTATTGATGGTACATCTATCATTCCCCGTCACCTAGAGAGAGTCTGCCAGAGGTAGGGCATACACTCCTGGACCAACTATCTCTTCATTCTTCTGTCAGATCCTATCTGTATTGATGGTACATCTATCATTCCCCATCACCTAGAGAGAGTCTGCCAAAAGAGAACAAACATACACTAGCCTCCATCTCTTTGTCATCCATGGGGGATTATTTGATAGACAGTGATTTTTTTCACAAGTGACAGTTCGTCAGTCTATCACCCAAACTCTTTCCTTAGTCACCTCTTATGACATGCCTGGAGAGAAGACACTGACCCTATTCTCTGTTTTCAGAATTATAAGTCCAGGTCTAGTTTGCCACACAGGCAATTACATACGGTTGCCTGTTTGGAGGATAGGTTGCAAATAAAGTGCACCCCTAAGATTGTGAAGTATGTTAGCTAGAACGACATAGCTGGTTGCAGTTACAGTTTGCAGATTTTGAAGTAAATGAAGGGAACAAAATAACACCCAACTTTGAAAATGTGTCTACACTGGGTATCCTTTCTGCAAGTTCTAATCATAACCCAGTATTATGATTTATCATGAACTACTGCAATCTGTTTAAACAGACAGAAATTCTATTGTTAGGTTGATTGATATGAAACAAATATTATTTATGCATTCCTTTTTCGCATGTGGTTGCGTCTGTGGGTTTCACCAATGGCTCATTAGACAAACTAACCATGCAACAGAAAACCTTAGCAGATGGCATGCCGTTATATTGAGGTTATCTTCTTATAGAAGCTACGTGGTACGTCATCTATACAATTATGATTCTCATGTTTTTAATTTTGTTATTGCAATGTGTTTTCATATATGTATACAACCTCTGTGGTTGGGAGAGAGCCAAAGATGTACTGCACAGCAATGGGGAGGAGGAAATTAGCAGCAGTTTTTCCTATAGCTGAGGCCCATGATAGAGGCACAGTGACTCAGGACGTGAAAATCCTTTTGACTTGAACATTTGGTTGCATGCCTGGAGCAATAGAGAAGTTCGGCATAACCAGTAGTCAATTGGTGGCGGGGAATGAGCACAGTGAACTCTATCTTGGCTGCAGTGGCTAGGATCAGTGCATAGGTTGAAACCTACCTTCATGGAGGTGTGATAGTTATTCTTTGGCTCTGGGTTGGCTGAAAATCCAGTCTTCCCAGCAATATAATGGCATTGGGTCAACGGGCATGGACCACTGGATCAGCAACCAACCAACCAACCATGCGTTCGAGTTCCTTTATATAAATAATCAGGCCTTCCTTGAATAATTTGCATTCTATACACACACACACACACAAACACAGCAGAAACATATTCCATCTTGTACTTTGCCAACAGCTGATATGGAATATAATTGCTTAATAAATCTCTGAGAGTGACTTAACACATAAGTAAAGTAACCCATATCATTTATTAATGCTGTAGGGGTGTGAGATGTTAGCGATCTCACATTTCAGAGGCTCTGCAAATGAGGGCGGTAGCCATCTCCTCTCCCTCGCAGTCTTTACTTCCGGATTAATCCATTTAAGGCTGGGTCGACCTGGGAGTCATTGCGATCTACAAAACATTTCCGCCTCAACTGAGGAATGAACCCAGGACCACTCATATGCGAAGCCAGTGTGCTAACCACTGCACTATGCGGCCCCAGACTTTCAACTCCGACAACACAAACACATCTGTATCTTCTCTTCCAGGGCAGATGTGAAGGTCACGTCTGCCCCTTTGATCAACATCATTACCAACTTATAAACATGTAATCTCCATATCACCATCAAACACTAATCGACTATGCCAGGAAATTTTGGAATCTACCTGCTATAATTCTCATGTGGGTGTGCCAGAGTTACGGTTGTGTTTGATCCCTGCAAACTTGTACCATAACATGCAGGGTCAATAAATCAAATATTCTGTTCTTATAAAAACTTATTCTATACTGGTATTACAAGTTGTTACTACTTATCTAATCGAATAAAGATACTTCAATGATTGAGTTCTGTTGTTGTCGTCAGTGTTTGTTATCCTGTCACATCTCGCTATCCTGTCATGGATGGTAGAAATCTCAGATGTGAACTTGATGGCCGAGTGGTGGAAGTTATTAATGAAGCGTGACAGATCAGCCTCAGACGTGGGTGATGCCAATTTCAGATATATACCAATGGAACATCAATGGGAAGAGTCCACCATAGAACTCCCATACCTGTGCTCAAAGTGGCCCATGGCAAACCAACTGATTTGGTCGAAGAAGAGCCTATCAATATCAAACAAAGGAGTTAAGAGTGAGCACAATCTCAGCAAGACGTATGAGAGTGGATGTAGACAGAGGAATTAGGATACTTGCCGAGGACGAACTTCAAGTCCTTGAAACCCTCTGAGTGATGTATGGAGGTGTAAAGGGAGTAGACATTAAGTAGATAGAGACAATATTTATGAGCAGGGGACAATGAACTAGAGGCACAGATAGACAAGTCTAGTATCTTTCAAGTTGTTCCACTAATGGTTTTTAAAATTTCCAGGAATTCCAAGAGATGTTTCGTAGGACTGCCAGAGTTGAAAGACTTGTGAATTATAGATAGCATATAGAATACAGGCTAACCTAAACTACTTTCACAGAGCAACCACTGGGTAGTGGGAAGGAAGTTGTCAGCTATCAAAACCTTGGTGGTAGAGACTGTGCCATTATGGTCTACAATCAGGTCTTTCTTGCATCTAATGGCCCTGTAAAACGAAGTATTAGAAACCCTCTTGTCAATAGAGGTCCTTGTGCCAGACGACAACAACGCCCTCCCTTATCAGCTGGCTTGATGACAACGTCGTTACGGCTGTCAAGTTTCCTAAAGGCGCGAGACTCTGCGCTGACACATCCGAGGTGGGCGAAGTGTCACGCTGGGTGTCCTCGATATAGCGGCCCAGGATTCGGTTTGCTAAGAGTTACCTGCTCACAGCTAAAGGGATAACATCGCCAAGCGTGCACGTAGTATACATGACAAGCAAATTGACAATTTTTACCCAAAAATAGTCGAACAAACAAACTTCAGATGTGCTGTATTATTGTTACATAAATAATGTACTGTTGTCTCTAGACTTTTTATTCACATCGAGTAGGTACATACTTTTTAATAAATTGTATCTATGGCAGTGTAGAGACCAATGAAGCTCATGCTTTTCTATCAGTGAGTCTATTGTCTTTCCCCAGGTGGTTTGGTATACCCTCTTGCCGTTAAACAAAGGGGTGATTGGAGCTCGAGCTTATGTTCCAAGGTCAGATGTGTTGCTTCTGCTATGTTATAACCATGTTTGTTCAAGATGTCTCTGACGTTTTCTATCCATCTTTTCCATGGTCTTCCTCTGGCGTTGTACCCTGATCTCATTTGGCTATATGCCTTCACAGCACAACAAACCATCTGGGGATAGACAAGACACCCTGATAAAAAAGCATGAGCTTCTCTTGTCAGGAAGTACAGTGGTAAAAACTGTGTTGTGTGTGTCTGCAGGGCAACCCTTACAAACAACATAAATTATCAGAACACTTCTATAACCAAGTTGTCAGAGCTGCTTAGAAAAAGACCCACGGAACAGTCTGAAATAAAATCTTGGATCTCATTGCAACAATTAGACTCTCTGGGTAGCCTTAGAAAAAAAACCCAGCAAATATCACAGAAATAGACTTGCTGAAGTAGAAGTAGATGTGCCAAGTAGAAAGGTGCAGATAGCCCAGCGGAGCACTAAATGATAGGTGAAGATAGTCCATGGGAGTACTGAATGATATAAGACATTCCATTCCGTGGGCTGGACACTGCCAAGTGGCAGAAATTTGAAATGAACACAGAGGAAGGATGGACAAGATATCTGCTGTAATGAAACCTGCTAGAGACTTGTGTCTGGTCTACTGGGAATTAATCAACAATTCAACTTCCAGCATAGTTCAAGAATGTACAAGGTGTCCTTCAAAGTTTCTTGTAGATACGTACCGCCCCCAAAGATATGCAATCAGCTCTTGAACACTATCTGGTTCAAATGTGCCAGAAAGGAAGTCTATATGAGCTACATCAGAGATCACAAACGCACTACAAAAAAATCTATCAATCTTCCATCTCCACATGTTACACCAGTCATGATCACTGTTGCCACACCTGGGGTTTTTTTTAATCATATCTGGGGGATCTTGACTGTTTCAAGAATCAGGTTTATTTTAATGTTGAATGGTAACTATGGCCATGATATCAATGTACAGAGATAAATGTCATATTTAAACAAAATGAACAAGACAATTCCAAAAAAAACAAATGTAGCCAACATGTAGAAATGTGTATCCTTGGTTACATACTGACAGTAGAAGGTACCCAACATCATTCAATATAGCATGACAAAAGCAATCAAAAACAATTTAATTATAAACAACATGTTTGAATAAGATTATCATCAAGTGCCATCTCCTCAGTGAAGGTTGGCTGACATCAAATTGCCTTGTTACAGCAATGTCTGGACCAACAGAAAGCATGAGCAATGAATCTCCAGTCTCCTATGTACAATGGGGGATTTCTTCAGTTTTCTTTTACATCCAGAAGACTGCAACAGTATAACAATGCTTGGAGAAGAATCATTCTCCTCACAGGGGATCCAATGTGTGGCGTGATATGTGTGGAAGATCTAATGTGTGGGGGACCTATGTGTGATGATGTGTGTGTCATCCACACCTCAGATGGCAAAATAGTCATCTATGCGGTACATTCAGAGCATAGTAATGAATATTGACTAGTCACTAGAAACGGTCTTGGTCGTGCCACATCCCGAAGTCAAGCAAGGGACAGACACCAGGAGGTCGTATCTCCATTTCATCCTGGTGTCTGTCCATTTCAGCCAGCCTTCAATGCAGAGATGGCACTTGATAATGATGATGGAAACGCAAATCTTCACTTTAGAGCAAATCTAAACAAGCAACTCTGTACTGCTTAGACATGGACTTTGAACAAGTAGGATAGAGAGAACCTGCAGATCTAGGTGGATCTGCAGAAGAATTAGCAGCATTTCATGTAGAGAGGGCAGGGCGCTATGATAAATCATGTTTGGAATGAAAAGTGAAATATTGTCTAGTTCCAGGTGGACAGTGGCATGTATACTGGTGTCCACTCTCGCTGCCGAGCGTAGGGAGTTCTAGTTTACATTCCAAGGCTAGATGTTTCATCTTTGTTGTGATATATCTATGTTTGTTCAAAATGTTTTTGATGTTATCTATCCATTTCTTTCTTGTCCTTCCTCTGACTGTGTAACCAGATCATGTTGTAATATCTACACTCGTAGAGAGATGGATATATTCTAATCTCTAAGATATCCATGTTGTATTATCTACACTCGTAGAGAGATGGATATATTCTAATCTCATCAGATATTCCAAAACACAGCAGTATTTGTCTCTGGATATATTCAATTCTTGATATAATGTCTATTCTATTTCTGATGTCACCATATCATAAGAGAAATTATACGGGAGATAAAAAAAAGAGGGGAATATTTTATTAACATAAACGTAAACAGATAATTTGTTGAAAACCATAACTGGAAAAGATAAATGCTGAAGATAGTTGTAGTTAAATCCCATAGTATAAGAACTTGATCCAGACAGACAAAATATGGATGTGGCAACAGATATTCGCTATATACAGTACAAACGATACAGAATATATATAATTGGAGATTTGGAAAAATTGTTAAATAAAGAAATTTGTTATAACAGGATGGACTATAGATGATTTCTAATATATGAGTAGACAGGGCAACATCAATAGATGGACAAGTACGGCTTTTCAGTGTGTATCATGAGGTCAAGAGACAAAAGTTAGAGGTCTGTTGTAGCCACGCTTCGATGTGATGACGGCACTTGTTCTGATTAACGATCATTGAATGGTTGCACAATTAGCGAGCAATAGGAAACATCAGCATGAATACCTCTGCTGTGCAAGTCTGAGCACCTATAAGTGTACAAATCTGAGTAGCTATAAGTGTACAAATTTGAGCAGCTATAATGGTACAAATCTGAGCAGCTATAAGAAGAACAGCAATACATGTACAGTCTCATACAGAGAAGAACAGCAATACATGTACAGTCTCATACAAGAACAGCAATACATGTACAGTCTCATACAAGAACAGCAATACATGTACAGTCTCATACAAGAACAGCAATACATGTACAGTCTCATACAAGAACAGCAATACATGTACAGTCTCATACAAGAACAGCAATACATGTACAGTCTCATACAAGAACAGCAATACATGTACAGTCTCATACAAGAACAGCAATACATGTACAGTCTCATACAAGAACAGCAATACATGTACAGTCTCATACAAGAACAGCAATACATGTACAGTCTCATACAAGAACAGCAATACATGTACAGTCTCATACAAGAACAGCAATACATGTACAGTCTCATACAAGAACAGCAATACATGTACAGTCTCATACAAGAACAGCAATACATGTACAGTCTCATACAGAGAAGAACAGCAATACATGTACAGTCTCATACAAGAACAGCAATACATGTACAGTCTCATACAAGAACAGCAATACATGTACAGTCTCATACAAGAACAGCAATACATGTGCAGTCTCATACAGAGAAGAACAGCAATACATGTACAGTCTCATACAAGAACAGCAATACATGTACAGTCTCATACAAGAACAGCAATACATGTACAGCCTCATACAGAGAAGAACAGCAATACATGTACAGTCTCATACAAGAACAGCAATACATGTACAGTCTCATACAAGAACAGCAATACATGTACAGCCTCATACAGAGAAGAACAGCAATAACATGTACAGTCTCATACAAGAACAGCAATACATGTACAGTCTCATACAGAGAAGAACAGCAATACATGTACAGTCTCATACAAGAACAGCAATACATGTACAGTCTCATACAAGAACAGCAATACATGTACAGCCTCATACAGAGAAGAACAGCAATACGTGTACAGTCTCATACAAGAACAGCAATACATGTACAGCCTCATACAAGAACAGCAATACATGTACAGTCTCATACAAGAACAGCAATACATGTACAGTCTCATACAAGAACAGCAATACATGTACAGTCTCATACAAGAACAGCAATACATGTACAGTCTCATACAAGAACAGCAATACATGTACAGTCTCATACAAGAACAGCAATACATGTAGTCTCATACAGATAAGAACAGCAATACATGTACAGTCTCATACAAGAACAGCAATACATGTACAGCCTCATACAAGAACAGCAATACATGTACAGTCTCATACAAGAACAGCAATACATGTACAGTCTCATACAAGAACAGCAATACATGTACAGTCTCATACAAGAACAGCAATACATGTACAGTCTCATACAAGAACAGCAATACATGTACAGTCTCATACAAGAACAGCAATACATGTAGTCTCATACAAGAACAGCAATACATGTACAGTCTCATACAGAGAAGAACAGCAATACATGTACAGTCTCATACAAGAACAGCAATACATGTACAGTCTCATACAAGAACAGCAATACATGTACAGCCTCATACAGAGAAGAACAGCAATACATGTACAGTCTCATACAAGAACAGCAATACATGTACAGTCTCATACAAGAACAGCAATACATGTACAGCCTCATACAGAGAAGAACAGCAATACATGTACAGCCTCATACAAGAACAGCAATACATGTACAGTCTCATACAAGAACAGCAATACATGTACAGTCTCATACAAGAACAGCAATACATGTACAGCCTCATACAGAGAAGAACAGCAATACATGTACAGCCTCATACAAGAACAGCAATACATGTACAGTCTCATACAAGAACAGCAATACATGTAGTCTCATACAGAGAAGAACAGCAATACATGTAGTCTCATACAGAGAAGAACAGCAATACATGTACAGTCTCATACAAGAACAGCAATACATGTAGTCTCATACAGAGAAGAACAGCAATACATGTAGTCTCATACAGAGAAGAACAGCAATACATGTACAGTCTCATACAAGAACAGCAATACATGTACAGTCTCATACAAGAACAGCAATACATGTACAACATGACACACAGACTAAAACGTACACTAACTCTAACCGGCACCAAAAACAATGATTCATATTTCAAACATATCTCCCTTGGCTATATCACTAGAACAAACTCTACAGACATTACACCAAAACATTTTTGCCACCCCCCCCCCCTTACAGCACAACTAGTTGGAACATTTCTCAATTGACACTCTTGACGTGGAAGATCACACCTCCCTCTCCAGATGAAATGTTGATATGTTGATCAGGTCAAACGATCTCGTATTTGTCCACAAAGAATAAGATTTCAGATGAGAATTTCTCCGCAGCACCTCCATCAATCTGCTGCACTTCATTGATCTGAAATTTGAAACAACCAAAAAAAATGACTGAAGGTTACATATACAAATTGTATATCTAAACAGGGTAAGCACAATATAGATTCAATTCCCATCAGCTGTGAGCACAATTTAGCTAGTTGGTCACATTAGGACCACCAAGTCAAAGCAAGTGAGTCACAATCAGACCACCAAACCATAGCCAGTGGGTCACATTCAGACCACCAAGCCATAGCCAGTGGGTCACATTCAGACCACCAAGCCATAGCCAGTGGGTCACATTCAGACCAGCAAGCCATAGCCAGTGGGTCACATTCGGACCATCAAGCTATAGCCAGTGGGTCACACTCAGATCATCAAGCCATTTGTGCTGGTCCGCCATACTGATTGAAAAATGGCTATATTCATTTATGCCACAATCTGACCAAATATGACAAGTTAAAGCAGGCAAAGAAATAAAGACACTCAACTTTGATCAGAAATTTATGACAAAATCTGCGAAGTTACCAGTGCGACACGTGCTCAGACTGAACATAAAACAGACTTGGGGAGAGTCACCATGACAGTTTATTATTTAACTCTCTATGTCCACTGAGCCGCTAATATCTATATTTTGGAGACCCACTATGCCGAAAAACCGCTCTAATCTACATTTTAATATGAATTTACTATCATGTTCGGCATAGCAGGAGAACCGTACGGAGACAAGAGTTCAAACATATATGTATTAAATTGTCATTGATATAGGTTTATACAAGACTATTCATTTTTCTGTTGATCTGCCAAGTCTGAGTGTGATATGATGAATGGTTTGAAAGAAGATGCAATTTTGTCATCATCATATCCATATTTTGGAGGAGTTGTGCCCCTTACCTTAGGGATCAGGGATTGACAATTGGGAAATCTCATAGAGCTGAAAGGGTTAACCGTTTCCCCCTTAGAGCGCCGCAGCGCGCCTTTTACTGGCTGCCTCCTGGAGCGCCTCAAAGACGCTTTTTTTTACTTGTTTCGTTGCGATCGATATTACATTTTTTTTGTGTGTCGGGTCTATTAGAAACCATGACCATTGCGTAGATCCGTGGTTTAGCTTCTGTTTTATGCTTTAATCGGAGAAATCGGACATAAAAATGATTTATTACGATTTTTTAAAAATTAGCGATGTTTTAACCGATTTTCGAGTCGCTGCCGGCATTTAAAAATTTATTTTTTTACTTATGTCGTTGCGATCGATATGATATTTTTAGTTTGCGCTGGGTCTATTAGAAACCATGACCATTGCGTAGATCCGTGGTTTAGCTTCCTGTTTTATGTTTTAATCGAAATAATCGGACATAAAAATTATTTATTACGATTTTTTGTAATTAGCGGAGTTTTAACCGATTTTCGAGCTGCTGCCGCTCGGTTTTTGTTACTTGTTTCGTTGCGATCGATATTACATTTTTAGTTTGCGCCGGGACTATTAAAAACCATGACCATTGCGTAGATCCGTGGTTTCGCTTCTTGTTTTATTTTTAATCTAAAGAGATCGGTGGAAAAATGAATTTATCACGATTTTTTTAAAATTAGCAAATTATTAGACCTAGTTTTGGAAATGGAAGATATTATTCATATGTACACTGATGATAACAGCCGTAGTTAAGATGGAAACATGCTCGATGTGGGTAATTTGCGTATCAAATATAACGTGGAAAGTGACAGTGAAGTTCTTGTTAGATAGGCCTAATGTTTCCGACAAAGAGATGGACATTCGTGGCACTAATTGTGACATCGCAAATTTCGCCGTAGTGATGTAGTTTTTCGAGTAGAAGTTGAGAGTTGTGTACAAAACATTGGGTCTGTACATAATCTTGATGAGATTGCCACACGTTATGAATACTTTAGCATCATTGTCAACGATGAGTTTATCAATTTGCAGCCGATCGGACAAATTTGTATGTAATATAACGCAAAGAACAAACAAGGAAAGAAGACACGCGCTGAACATCTGCAACCGCCATTGAAATAAAATGTCATTTTTAAAATTTATATTATGATAGACCTGTGTATTCTGTTTGAGTATGGCATGTACTGGAGTACATATGACAGGTTCAACGTTTTGGGCATCTCACCCTGTTTGGAAAAAAGGGTATTTGAGAATATATCACAATATTTTCGTCTCAATATAACTCCTCTACCCAACACCCCAAAGGTAAAAAAATAATTTTCCCCACATTATGTCGAGTTTGACAGTTTATTATTTAAAACATATATGTATTAAATTATCTTTGATATAGGTTTATGCAAGACTATTCATTTTTCTGTTGATCTGCCAAGTCTGAGTGTGATATGATGAATAGTTTGAAAGAAAATGTAATTTTGTCATCATCATATCCATATTTTGGAGGAGTTGTTCCCCTTGCCTTAGGGATCAGGGATTGACAATTGGGAAATCTCATAGAGGTGAAAGGGTTAAACAGTCTTACAACAATAACTGACAGTCAATGTATGGAGCAAGCAGACATACTCAATGTGATGAGTCTGTGTTAAGAACAAATGAGTTGGGTAATTGGTGAACATGTGAGCACTGGTGTTGTCAGAGAGAGCACCTTAACAAAATTTCAAAAGGAGTCAACTAACATATACTCTGTTCATTCTAAGAATGAAGTGAGTCAGTGTTTCTGATTGCTTATTGGACGCAGAATGCATTAATTGATTGTTAAGTGCCCAATAAATTTCGTTTTACAATTTTTTAAATGTTATATAAATATTGTTTTTAACCGTTTTTAAATGTTTTTATCTTCTTTCGTTCACTTGAAACATGTCTATATCTGCTTCAAATGTTTTAAAAAATTGTGTTTTTACATGTCATCGGCTGTTTAACCTTCACCGAGCCGATATCATATCCAGCCGCCGAAAAACAAAATGGCCGCGCGCGCTTTTGGCGGTCCGGCCCTCCCAACGATAATATCGTGAGATTTACACGTACCACAGTCCGTGCACATAGCTGGGGACATGCGCAATCGAAGCCGGTACATCCACCACTTCCGACATGATCGTTTTTAAGAATGGCTAGCTATTCGTAAAAGTTTAAGAGCAATTAATCTGACCACATCTGTACACCGGTACGATGCCATGATGATGGATCGGTTTTACAGACCTTTATTTCATCGTATTTCGAATAAAATAACATTGAATCGTGGCTTGAATCATGGATTATTAGGTTATTTAGTTTCACAGCAGTGAATATACAGAATGCCGTGCTGGTTTGGGGACTTGTACGTTTGATATCGAATATTTTGAAGTGGCAGAAAAAATAACTCTAGGCCTAAGCTCAAAGAACGATTTTACTGCAAATCTACATGTTTTATACAGTTCCCCCGGCTATATTGTGATAATTTCGCAGTGAAAGAACATAAATACAACAGATTTGCGTGATTTAGTTGACAGTGTTGCCAAGGAATTCGATATGTAAGGTAAGTTATTTTTTTTCCTTATTTTTTCCCTCTTTATTTGTTATAAAATATATGTTTTTTGTGAAAAATGTCTTTACCACTTTCTCATACGTCTGGTATCACACACACACGTACATAAATTACACCAATATATGCACAATTCAATTCTTTATTTATATGTGCAAATATTATTTAAATATCTCTAACAACCAAAAAATTATCACATTTTCAAAACAGTCACCATCAATAACGCAAATTTTCAAAAAAGAATCCGGTGGCAGGGAGACGTTTCGTATTTTTTAATCTGGCTTGCTAAAGGTTAAAAATCACATATTGTCGCAGAGTAATATGGGGGTGTGTTTTGACACACTTCATTCTAAAAGTGAACAGAATATAGAATCATTAGCCACTATATTCTGAGAGATTTCATCAAACAGAGATCTAAGCACCTACAGTCATGTCCGGTCTACCAGACATCATGAGAAACGGACATCATGAGAAACATACATTACTAGGGTTGCACAGATGCAATTGATGAGTCTATATTGTATCAGCAATAAATAATCATCTACATACCGTGATATCACAAAATGAACGCTTGGACACAAAACTGACGGTGACGGGGAAGAAGTCGTCAGGCTGGCCATTGATCGTAAATTCCAAGCTCCCAGATTTGTTTGTTGCGTCTATGAAGGGAAGGCGCCACTGTAGCGTCTTCTTATGATTGTCATAATGATGTTCTCCGTCGCACTCATTAATCACTGGGGCACCGCTGCCACTACTGCAATCAATAAATATAATAATCTATAAATATAACAGCTATTAATTAATCACTGGGGCACCGCTGCCACTACTGCAAACAATAAATATAATAATCTATAAATATAACAGCTATTAATTAATCACTGGGGCACCGCTGCCACTACTGCAAACAATAAATATAATAATCTATAAATATAACAGCTATTAATTAATCACTGGGGCACCGCTGCCACTACTGCAAACAATAAATATAATAATCTATAAATATAACAGCTATTAATTAATCACTGGGGCACCGCTGCCACTACTGCAAACAATAAATATAATAATCTATAAATATAACAGCTATTAATTAATCACTGGGGCACCGCTGCCACTACTGCAAACAATAAATATAATAATCTATAAATATAACAGCTATTAATTAATCACTGGGGCACCGCTGCCACTACTGCAAACAATAAATATAATAATCTATAAATATAACAGCTATTAATTAATCACTGGGGCACCGCTGCCACTACTGCAAACAATAAATATAATAATCTATAAATATAACAGCTATTAATAATCAGACAATTATCACAAGAGTATAGATTTGTATTAGTGTTAGCCAACACATTGTCAAAGGTTTTGCATTCAACAGAAATAAATTCAAGTAGGAAGAAAGAGGATAAACTAAAAATTCTTGAGACTAACGGGAATTAAACATGGTTCATTCTAACCGCACTGAACCGCCTTGCAACGCGAGTAAACAGGTTTTTCCGTACTTGACTAACCGCATTTCCCCAAAAAAAAGATGTGATTTTGTCAAGACATTCAAACTGTGTACTCAAGTCACTGAGAATGTACCAATTCAGACAAGGACTATTAACACTTTCCTGACCAATTTTGGCGATAGTCGAATTTCCGTTACAGAACCTTGCTGACCAATTTTGAGGATCATCAAAAGCGTTATTGTAGATCGGTAAAAATATTGTAAAACGGTAATAACCATTGCAATAATGTTACTAAAAATAGTATTTCCGGGGAATTGTGTAAAAATGGCGGAACTTGTGGAATACCGATATAAACATTGTAGATGAGTTTTTATCATGAAATATCGGAGATTTCAACGGTAATATCATATGATATATAGAAATTAATGTAAATCTAGGCCTAGCATTTCGATAAGTAGCATTTTGCACTTCAATTAACTCTTGAGCTTTTAAATTCATTCAGAAAGTGCAAACATTTGTTACAGCACATAGAAAGTTTCAAGGTTCTCTCACGCTAGATCGATTTTATACAAATTTTTCAAGGTGACTATGTCAATGCATAAATTTTTGCGTGTACCCTCGGTAGTGGCGGATAAGTACACTCTAGATTGCTGGTGAGCAGAGTGTTAAAGAACAACAAACATCCCGTACAAGTAGTGAAGTAACACAAACAAATAACATGCATATTCGTACTACAAGGGCCAATAGGTCTTCTTGTAAACATAAATAACAGAGACAGCGCAATGTTGCTTCAAACAATAGCTTATACAATTAAATGCAAATAGGAAGCATGAGGTTAAATTAAAAAATTTTGAGTCTAACAGGAATTGAAATTCTGCAGAATATACATATTGAATTAGAGGACCCGCCGAAGACGGGTGTGTCAGGCCATTGGTGCAAATAAAACGGCGACACAACGCATTTCCATTTTCTGGACTACATCCTGCTGGAAATCTAGCAGGACCATGATCCAGCTAGATCCAGTTGGAGTTTGAGAATGAACGCAGAAGAAGAATTAGAGGAGTGCTTCAAATTAGAATGTTGAACATATAATAGAAATTAAAATAACCACGCTACCGTCTCGTAACCTGCCAATATTACCAGCCTTCACCATGTTGTCAGCGATTATAGTAAAAAAAAATGCATGTTTTTCAGCAGCTGTCCGCGGTCACAACCGCCAGCTGCTATGCACCCATTTCAAAAAAGGACATCGCGATAATAAACTAAAATCATTCATTCAGGTAACGGAGGAAATGAAAGTAGACATATTTAACTTCCATTTCTGCCAGTGTTCAACCAAATAGGGCAAGGTATAGATATGTAGTGACTATGTAATCCATCAAAAACAAATTCCAAACGGCAGCCATTTTTTATTATTCTGAGTTCTATCTGCATAGTCGATAACGTGAGTTAGATCGGTGCATTTCATTTCTTTTCACGGAACATATATTTCATAACAGAACATGTTAGTTCGATTATGAAATGATATCAGAAATAGAATAAGCCGTGGTATTTATTCATGCATTTAATCAATTGAAGTTTACACTGACATTAGGCCTAGCCTATAACGTGAGTTAGATCATCATGTTTCGTTTGTTTTCACGGATATTATATAAAATTGTGTTTTTATAATTATAAATTAATTATTAAAAATAATTAATTATTAGTTTGGTTATGAAATAACACCAGAAATATAATAGGCATATGCATTAACCTTTAGGCCCCAATGGGTGAGGTCACGCACCCGGAGTACATGCTCCCGTGTGACGGTGGGTGAGGCCACAAATCGTACGATATCGCCCGATTCCAGAGTACAGAACTTCACGAAGTAATGAATTGATGATGTATAAAGCCCGCCAAACGAAGCTAGGAATACGTCACAGCTTAAAGGTCAAATTCTTTTACACATTAGCATTGTATAGAATGAGAAAGCCGGGTGATGTTATCAACACTTTTCGGGAGCGACTTTTGCCATTTACTGCTGTATTTTACTATCAAATTGAGTACCGAGTGGCATGGGTAAATGATCGTGACTACTTGTTCTAATTGTTGTTCTTTGTGTTTAATATGTTGTTATTTGATAAGAATGTGTGTGTATTCATTCAAAAACACAAAAATAATATGTGTCAGGGGTGCCACGTGTGTGCATGGACAATAATTACGCTGCGTGTCGGCATAGACCTAGTCTTGGCTGGACGGACATTATATGCGATTTCTTCACATTTTATTAGTTTTTTTTAGTTCATATTATATTAGTTTGGATATAAAACAATACATATACAATAAGTATAGGTATTTATGAGGATTTTATCAATGTTGCCACAACATTACTATATATTAGGGTTGTCAAGAAGATATATTTGCGATTTTGAAAATGGGGTTTTTCGATTTTTTTTCCCGAATTTTCAACTTCACAACTTTCTCACAACTGTTATATCACACATACAACAACAAAAACATGATTATATTCACTAATCACTCCTTTATTTAGATGTGCAAACATTATTTTGATATCTTTTAAAACAAAAAAGTTATCGCGTTTTCAAAACACCCACAATCAATAACGCAAATTTTCCAAAAAAAGAATTCAGGCCCCAGGGGATGTTTCTTAATTTTAATCCAGGGTCCTAAAGGTTAAGCAGCATTTTATCCGGATTGAATATATCTGCCGAGAATAAGTGAGTCACAAATTTTTTGTGTGCATTTTTCAACCACCATTTTTTCACTTATCACATACACTAACAAAATGTGTACCATTATATCCAATAACCATGAATTTATTTCCGTAAAAATAATTCGACAAAAAAACTTCAAAGATCAAATATTGTATCCTGCGACATCTTACAGCAAAAGCAGAGAAAAGGTATTAGATATCTTGCTCTATTGTAGTGGCGCATGATTTTAATGCAGTGACCTGAATATCACGCACACCACAATGATCAGTGCCATTGAATTGTATAGCAGCAGGAGTATGTGTTCTGTGATTAATGGCATGAAGGTGTTGACAGAAACAATCACTTAGCCTTCTGCCAGTTTCACCTGTGTTGTTGTTGTTGTTCGTCCAGCACATGATGATGATGACCATTTGTTACATCCACTTTTGAAAATTCAATTTTAGTTATGTCCTTGATTATGAGTTCGTAGATGGCTAATGAGCCCTATTCGAGCTGTAAATGTCCTTGGACAGTTTGGACATGGAATAACGACTGTAGACGGATCTTGGTCTATCTGTGACTTTCTAGCTGCTCTCCGCTGTTGAGCCGCTGCATTTCTCTTCTTTTCACAAGATGATGCGCTCTTTTTTATTTTAGAACGCCATGTAGATCTATTTTGTGCAAGTTCTTCCCATGTATCGTGGTCTATTTCAAAGGCTTTTAGTGAGTTCTTTAACGAGTCCTTGTAGCGCTTCCTTTGGCCACCTTGAGATCGTATACCCTTTTCTAGCTCACCATAGAGAAGTTTCACCTGTACGTTTCTTATGACATCGTTTGATGAAGTTCTTGCATGACCAAGCTATAACATTACAGACTGCAGAAATAAAACAACTTACGGGCATGGTATGTTGATCTGAACATCTTCAAGTTGCAAGTTCTCTTGTTCCAGTTCATACTCTATATTGACTTCTCCATTCTCATTTGGCCAGCAGTTAACTGTGAAAAAACAATCATCACAACATTAACTTAACTTGGACAACTTGTGAGAACATTGACATGCCCTAACTTAGACAATATGTGACAACATTGACATGCCCTAACTTAGACAACATGTGACAACATAGACATGCCCTAACTTAGACAACATGTGACAGCATAGACATGCCCTAACTTAGACAATATGTGCCAACATAGACTTGCCCTAACTTAGACAACATGTGCCAACATAGACATGCCCTAACTTAGACAACTTGTGACAGCATAGACATGCCCTAACTTAGACAACATGTGCCAACATAGACATGCCCTAACTTAGACAACTTGTGCCAACATAGACATGCCCTAACTTAGACAACATGTGCCAACATTGACATGCCCTAACTTAGACAACTTGTGCCAACATAGACTTGCCCTAACTTAGACAATATGTGCCAACATAGACATGCCCTAACTTAGACAACATGTGACAACATAGACATGCCCTAACTTAGACAACATGTGACAACATAGACATGCCCTAACTTAGACAACATGTGACAACATAGACATGCCCTAACTTAGACAATATGTGACAACATAGACATGCCCTAACTTAGACAACATGTGACAACATAGACTTGCCCTAACTTAGATACTTGTTACATCATCGATATTAATTTTTTCTTAACTCCATGGTGACCAGATTTTTTAAATTATAAACCTGAACATAACTTAATGATACAAAATTGCTCCAAAAATTGTCCAGCGAAATATTTTAATTTAAAAAAATTTATTTTACTCTGAAAGTGTGATGTGAAAGGATGAAACATCAACTGATCATTAATTATAAACTACAAACCATGAGAAAATTATACACTGTAAAATCCATCTTGTTCTTAACTTTGCTGGTCAGCAATCCAGAGCATACTTATCTCCCATTGCCAAGAGTGTTCGCACATTTTGTACGTATCTACGTCGCAGCTTTAAAAAATCTGTATATAATCAACCTCACATGAAAGAGCTTTCAAACTTCCTATCTGTCGCAATGAAAGCATTTTCTGAATTAATTTGAACGCCCCGCGAGTTATTTCAAGAGCAAAACCCTACTTATTATAATGCTAGGCCTGAATTTACGTTACTTACTATATATAACATAATCTAAGATAATATATTTATGAAGTATTATAACAGTTTCAATAATCGTCAAGTGTTCACCAAGGTTACATAATGGAAATTCGACAGCTGTCGAATTTGGACAGTAAAGTGTTAACCTTTAGAACCCTATAGTCGCGACATTGCGTCCTGAGTGTGCACTCCACCTTGCCCGTGATTGCAATAATACGCAACTAGGCCCTGACAGATGCTGTCCGAATCGTGAGTACGGAACTTCACGAAGTTAAAGATTATATGATGTAGAATTCCCGCCACACGAAGCTAGGAATACGTCAGTCTAAAGGTCAAATTCCTTTACACATTACCATTGTAAGAAGGGGAAAGGCAGCTGATTTTGTCAACACAATTCTGGAGCTACTTTACATTTTCGGTGCCATATTTTCCTATCAAATTGAGTACCACGTGGCATGGGTGAGTGATCATTACTACATGTTCTAATTGTTATATTTTGTGTTTAATATGTTATTTGATAAGAATGTTTGCGTATTCATTCAAAAACACAAAAACAATATGTATCAGGGTTGCCATGCGTGTGCGTGGACAATAATTACGCTGTGTGTCGGCATAGACCTAGTGTTGACCGTATGGACATTATATGCAACTTCTTCACGTTATTCGTTTTTTTTAGTCCATATTATATTAGTTTCGATATGAAACAATATATATATATATATACAAGTATAGGTATTTATGAGGATTTTATCAACGTTGCCACCCTCCAGGACCAGATAAATGGAACACATTATATGGAACAAAACAACAGCTAACAAACACATGCATAAATCACATAATGGCATTGGGTCAAAGGGCATGAGACTATGGACAGCTGGATCAGCAACCAACCAACCATCAACGTTGCGTCGGCACGATGTTATAATTACGATTTTGAAAATGTCATTTTGCAATTTTCACTATTCACTCCTTTAATTAGATGTGCAAAAATTATTTTGACATCTTTTAAAACCAAAAAGTTATAGCGTTTTCAATACACCCACCATCAATAACACAAATTTTCCCAAAAATTTGTCATGCCAAGGGGGAATATTGCGCAATTTTAAGTCAGGGCTCTAAAGGTTAATATCCACTTATCTCTATTGCCTCCAAATTTAACATCAACAACTCAATAAATAAAAAAAAAGTTATGCCAAAAAAGCAAACACCTGCAGAAAAACCAGAAGTCATAAAAATTAGCCGGTTTCCAGTGGAAATTGCCTACAAGTTAAATAATCCAAATTTTGAAACAATAGTGAACTTCAAATTATTGCACCACACTGACTAGGAAACATCATATAAATGTGACAGAGACAACAAACAAAATAGTTTGCCTGGCTGAGACAATCTTACTTGAGAGAGGCATGTGGGAGTCATCCTGGGTTTGAAACCTCCACTTAAGAACGCCGATGTCCTGACCCACCGGGAATGGCTTCTCTGGATTCTTGAGGGAGATAACTGATGTCTGTGTGAAGAGTTTCTTGTCTATGTTGGGGTGAGTCTGCAAACACAGAATGTTGACAGATTCCACTAACATGAAGTGAAAACATCCTGTCAGCTATATTGTTCATCATCACTATGTGACATTAATTCTAAGACTCCAAAATTTCCTGTTGTAACTATTCCAATATGAATATTATTTGACGGAAACGCTTACACAAAAAAGAAGATTGACTTGAAATAGCCCCGGCTGCAATGTGCATATTGAGTACCATATGGAAGAGCAAAACAAGCGCAGCACTGAAGATCAACTTCTACACATCTCTAAAAAAAATCTATTCTTTTTATGCAGACGAATTCTACGCATTTCCTATAGAGCATGAGACAAATTTGTACGCAAGAAATAAAGTAGAGATGTATGCAGGTGTTCAAGAACCATTGCTTTCAATAGCGAAACGAGGAAAACTAGCATGGTTTGGTCATGTATGCATGCATGATTCCTTGTCAAATACAATACTGCAGGGAAAGTACTGTCAAAGGGAGAAGAAGCAGAAGAGAGAAAACAAAGACATGGACAGACAACGTCAAGGACAAAATTTTCCTCACTCATCTGCATTGTTGAAGATGTGTGTTGTTCGTCCAGCACATGATGATGATGTATGTGTTGTTTGTCCAGCACACGATGATGACCATTTGTGACATCCACTTTTGAAAATTCAATTTTAGTTATGTCCTTGATTATGAGTTCGTAGATGGCTAATGAGCCCTATTCGAGCTGTAAATGTCCTTGGACAGTTTGGACATGGAATAACGACTGTAGACGGATCTTGGTCTATCCGTGACTTTCTAGCTGCTCTCCGCTGTTGAGCTGCTGCATTTCTCTTCTTTTCACAAGATGATGTGCTCTTTTTTATTTTAGAACGCCATGTACATCTATTTTGTGCAAGTTCTTTCTATTGTTGAAGATAGAAATCGCTGGTGGACTGTGTGCTGAAGCATCTAATGTGGTACCCCTACAACTCTGACAGGTAACGGGTATATAGATATTGATTGTTTTTTACAGATGCGAGTGTTGGTCAATTACAGTGATAACGGAGATGACAATACAGGATTATGTAATCAGATGTTACAGATGAGCACTGCACATCCATTATGATGATGATGATGTTCGTCCGTCGTGATCGACGATGACCAAAAACTCAACCATAATAATAATAACAATAAATAATAAAATAATAAAGTTAATAGTGCGTTTTTAAATGACTAGCAAGTCCAATGCGCGCACAAAATGTTCTTTTACAGAATTGACAACAATAGAAGGTATCTGTGTGAGGTTGAGATGTTTTTTCTTTTCTACGTGTCCGCTTCTGTCTTGCAGTTTCTTGTCTGAATTCTTCTGCCGCTAGTGCTCCCGTTCTAATGCTGTAACGCCAAGCCGTTCTATCCTGAGCGAGGCTCTCCCAAGCGCCTACGTCAATGTTAAGATGTTTCAAGGATGACTTGAGCGTGTCTTTGAAACGCTTTTTCTGTCCACCAGCTTTTCGAAATCCTGCCTTGAGTTCTCCATAATATATTTGTTTTGGCAATCGCGAGTTCTCCATACGCACAAGATGGCCTGCCCAGCGTGCCTGCGCCTTCATAAGTATTGTGTGGATGCTTATTGAGGTTGATTTTTCCAAGACCTCGTAGTCTGGTACTTTGTCCCACCAATGGATGTTTAGTAATTTACGTAGGCAGGTAAGATGGAAATGATTTAACTTTCTTGCATGTCTAGCATACACTGTCCACGTTTCGCAGGCGTATAGTAAGGTTGGTATAACAGCAGCATGATATACTTGTAGTTTGGTGGTTGTTCTTATACCTCTTCTGTCCCATACATTTTTGCGTAATCCGCCAAATACAGCACTAGCTTTTGCCAGTCTCTTGTTAATTTCCACATCAATGTTGACATCGCGAGAGAGAGTGCTTCCAAGGTAAGTAAAATTGTCGACTACCTGCAGTTTTTCCTTATTGACGATGATGGAAGTAGCAGTATGTTGGCTATTTGATGATGCTTGGTGCATGACTTCTGTTTTTTTTGTGTTAATAGTGAGACCAAAGTTGTTGCAGGCCTTTGAGAAGCGGTCTATGGTGCTCTGCATGTTTACGACAGAGTCAGCATACAATGCACAGTCGTCAGCATAAAGTAATTCTCTAACAGTACTAGATTTAGTTTTCCTGTTTGCTTTTAGACGACGTAAATTGAAAAGACCACCATCCGTTCTGTAATTGATCATTATGCCTGCTGTTTCATTACTATGGTGTGTTTCCGTTAACATGGCTGTAAATAACAGGCTGAAAAGAGTAGGGGCCAGCACACATCCCTGCTTAACACCATTTGTGACAGGGAATGCAGGAGATACTCCTCCGTCGCAGATAACACTAGCCATCATACCGTCATGAAATTGTCGTATCACAGTGACAAGTTTTGGGGGGCATCCGAACTTTGTAAGCACCTTCCACAGTCCTTCTCTGTTAACGGTATCGAGTGCTTTAGTTAAGTCCACAAATACATCCATTATACGGAACATAAAACCAACATATACATGATAAACATTCTTGCAGGTCAACAAGAACATCTTGTGGCAGTGGTGAGATATCATAGACTAGTGTGGTTTGGTCATTGTTTTAGTTTAGGTTTTCTGAATTCAACGTTGATGCACTTTGTACCCATAAGGGATCAACCTCTACCAGGATATTAACACAGAGTATGCATGGTAATGGTTGCCATAGCTTATAATTACACACTCACAGATTACACATACACACATTAGATGCCCCCTCAAGTTGCCCTGTTCTACTCGCCCGAGGGTAATCCCAATTTCTATACCTCACATTATCATATCGTCTTCCATCGAGTGACCTCATTTAGACAATGTCCATATAAAGACCTTAATTATGTCATTCTTGTTCGTAGCTAATTCTCCTAGTACTGGTGCTTCTGGCACTAATGTGAAGGTTATTTTATTGCCACGGACTCCTGCATGTATAGGAGAATAAATCCACATAATTTCCCCACAGATTAGCATATGCAACGTACTCTATCAATAAAAGAGCATATAACAAAAGAATATTGGGATATAAAGCTGTAGACCAAACAAACCGATGGATAGAAAACCAGAATACGATGAACAAACATGGACTCAGCACAACCAAGGCGACACATCTGGCTTTGGAATGAAAACTTAGGCCCCTAAGATTAACTGTCATAAAAGGAATTTTCCTTTTCGATGTCCAGGATTAAAGATCAGGGTTTGAAATGCGGTGTTGCTAAAAGTGAATATTTTAGAGAGCGCAGACGAATGATGGTCAACCAGCAGAGGTCCGGTGCTGCCAGCGTAAGGGTAATGGTGGATACACTCAAGGAGAGATCGGAGCAACTATGGATGTGTCCAGTTTGCAGTGATGATGATCGGGCGACTAATTAACAAACTAACTATTCACCAGTGGAAAGACAATAGATAGACTTTATCCACTTATGTCGGAGCCACCCATTCTCAATCTTTCTAAGCATGGGATGAGAGTCTATGACTGTTACATCTACCCAATGTTTTTGTTGCAGAAATCCATTTTAGTACTGCTGTAACTGCCTCAATTTCCATTCTTTAATTGGTGCATAGTTTTACTGCAGTTGCTCGTTCACTCATTTTAAGCTATTATTCTCAAGCTGGAGGTTATTGTCATGTAAGCTCCATTCTGCACCTTTACAGTTCCACGCCAACCTCTAAATGTAAAGCAACACCCTGGCTTTGTATCAGGAATCACAGAATCAGAAGTCTTTACACAGTTAAATTATTGGGCATGATTTCCGTTAAAAAACTATCCTGCAGGGAGACAGCTGAGTGTGGAAGAAGAAGGGGACAAAAGAAAGTATGGATTGATAATATTAAATCTAGCTGAAGTATGCACAATCTTCCCAATCAAATCTAGCTGTAACATACACAATCTTCCCAATCAAATCTAGCTGTAACATACACAATCTTCCCAATCAAATCTAGCTGTAACATACACAATCTTCCCAATCAAATCTAGCTGTAACATACACAATCTTCCCAATCAAATCTAGCTGTAACATACACAATCTTCCCAATCAAATCTAGCTGTAACATACACAATCTTCCCAATCAAATCTAGCTGTAACATACACAATCTTCCCAATCAAATCTAGCTGTAACATACACAATCTTCCCAATCAAATCTAGCTGTAACATACACAATCTTCCCAATCAAATCTAGCTGTAACATACACAATCTTCTCAATCAAATCTAGCTGTAACATACACAAACTTCCCAATCAAATCTAGCTGTAACATACACAATCTTCCCAATCAAATCTAGCTGTAACATACACAATCTTCCCAATCAAATCTAGCTGTAACATACACATTCTTCCCAATCAAATCTAGCTGTAACATACACAATCTTCCCAATCAAATCTAGCTGTAACATACACAATCTTCCCAATCAAATCCTGGTGGAATATGTACAATGTGCTCTAACAAATGATATACTCCCAGGGGTTGTCTAGATCATGGGATGAGACAGACCCCCCCCTCCCAATCTGTTGCGTCATACAACATGCACGGCCGGTGAAACTGTTATCAGACTTTCCTCCCGTTGTGGACATAAACAACATGGTAGAGAAATGAATAATTCCTCATTTTCATGTATTTGTCCTTATATTTAGCACATGGGACTACCACAATGATGTCTTCCTCCCTCTATTATAATTTCTACAATAATTAACAACCTACATATCTGCTGAGACTCACATGAGAATTTTGAGAACTACTGTCCAATAGTGTTATCAGCTATATAATATTTTAGAACAGAACACTTTTCTTATTATAAATATGGCAGATTTCATGAATCGGTGTACACTGT
This sequence comes from Meghimatium bilineatum, assembly GCA_034231615.1. NCBI lineage: Eukaryota > Metazoa > Mollusca > Gastropoda > Stylommatophora > Philomycidae > Meghimatium > Meghimatium bilineatum. The sequence goes on from CM067302.1 coordinate 2,172,803, forward strand.
GACCTTCGCTCAGGTTTCGAGGTATTACTTAACCTTTGCAGTGGGATTTGTAGAATTTATATTTAAAATAGGGTTAGGAATAAGGGTTAGGATCAGTTACAAATTAAAAAATAAATTAGTTATAAAAGTTATGTTTATAAATGTGGTTTGTGTCTGGAGATCTGACGTCACGGCATCCATTGGTGTTACACGCGCAGTGTACACCGATACGAAAAATTTACCATAAATATTTTGTTATTTCTTTTTATTATTTTTTACAGTATATTCTTTTTTTTATTATAGTATACACATCTCTTGAGACGCGTGAGTATTTTGAGAACCACTGCCTAGTGCTATGATCTACATTATTTGTACAAACAACATACCTGCAACTGAATTCCTTTAGTGTCATTGTTGGTGACTCTGACTTTCACCTTGCCAGCCTTCTCATCATTTATTCTCAGTCGTAACATGCCGTGGACCTCCATGTTCTGAAGACCACCATCTCTTCCAGCTGTTAGGGATATCTTCTCCTCCACCACCAAGTGGACCCTAAAACAGAAAATCATTCTTGAACACAAATGACATCTCCGTATCGGCTTATACGCTAGCAAATTACATGAAAAATGACATCTCCGTATCGGCTTATACGCTAGCAAATTACATAAAAAATGACATCTCCGTATCGGCTTATACGCTAGCAAATTACATGAAAAATGACATCTCCGTATCGGCTTATACGCTAGCAAATTACATGAAAAATGACATCTCCGTATCGGCTTATACGCTAGCAAATTACATAAAAAATGACATCTCCGTATCGGCTTATACGCTAGCAAATTACATGAAAAATGACATCTCCGTATCGGCTTATACGCTAGCAAATTACATGAAAAATGACATCTCCGTATCGGCTTATACGCTAGCAAATTACATGAAAAATGACATCTCCGTATCGGCTTATACGCTAGCAAATTACATGAAAAATGACATCTCCGTATCGGCTTATACGCTAGCAAATTACATGAAAAATGACATCTCCGTATCGGCTTATACGCTAGCAAATTACATGAAAAATGACATCTCCGTATCGGCTTATACGCTAGCAAATTACATGAAAAATGACATCTCCGTATCGGCTTATACGCTAGCAAATTACATGAAAAATGACATCTCCGTATCGGCTTATACGCTAGCAAATTACATGAAAAATGACATCTCCGTATCGGCTTATACGCTAGCAAATTACATGAAAAATGACATCTCCGTATCAGCTTATACGCTAGCAAATTACATGAAAAATACAGACAATGTAATTAAAGTTGCAATGGGTAGAGAACTGACGTCACTGTACTCTGCTTACTCCATCGCTCTCAACGAAGAGGCGGCAGAGAGTACCAGTCAAAGCACGTAACTCCATGTGGCTTCAGGCGATAATCACAGAGGATCTCCAGAAATTTGATTGAAAAATGAAAATATGAGAGAGCATTGGTCAATCTCGTGATCATTCTAAAAATACATATATCAAGTTATCTTCTTCCGAGTTCATTCTCAAACTCCTGTAGGTTAGCAGGATACATCCCAAAGAATGTAATGCATTATGCCATGGTTTACAGTTTAGTCGCGATATCTCCGTCTTTCACTTGAGACATCTGACTTCAGCATGGCTTCTGGGTTTCACTTAGACCCCCCCCCCCATGGGAGTGGGACAGCCAACTCCACCGCAACAACTCCTTAGTCGCCTCAGACGATGTGCATGGTTGGTAACAGTGTCATTACTTTTCTCTCCAAGGCAATACACAAGTGACTTATATCAATGATGTTTGCAGCTAACAACTCACTTTTCTTGGCTAACTGCTGGTGTACTTGACTTGACAACCGGAGTGGTGAGTGATTTTGATGTGTCCGACACTCCTGAAAATAAAATGAGGGAGTGGTTAAAACACAAAGACACGAGCAACATTCAATCATTTGAATGCAAAAATAAAGCTCTAAAACAAAATTTACAAATCAAAACGAAGTCTCATAAGTTCTTGAGGACTGACTTCACTGTACTCGGATTTACCCATGTCCCTCTCAACAAAGTGGAACATCGCCTGCCAAGAGTAACACTCATAGCTTCAAGCATCAATCCCCAGTCAACATCAGGTATCTATAAGAGTGTGGCTTTAGTCGACATTGGAATGCTACAGGTTAAATGTGGATTTAGTATAATCTGAACGAACTTTTCTCAATCAAAATATTTTAGCAAAACAGTACGATATTTTTAATAAAGAATGTGTGCTTCCTATATTGAAATAATACAAATATTTTATTTACATGCGGGTATGGAGGAAAACGAATAGGCCAACCAATTAACTAGCCTCGTCGCCCATGTGTTGCCATGGCCGAAAGGGGAGCAAAGAATAGCAAGACTGTTTACCTTCCACGCATGTCGTAAGATGCGACTAAGGAGGTTATGGGATGGAGATGGCTGTCCCATTCCATATATGGTCAGTGATCCAAATCCATGCTGAAGTCAGATGTGTCAGTCCGAAAGGCGAAAATATCGGCAGCAATGTTGTAAACCATGACACAACACATTCCGTTTCCGGACTACATCCTGCTAATCTGCAGGAGTTTGAGAACGAACGCAGAAGAAGAAGACTAGGCTTGCCACCATAAATAGGTGGTTAATCTATGGACCAAGCAGATATACTCACTGCTCTTTGTAAGTAAGCACGATCAGATGATTGATTTTGAGATAAATCAGCATGAGTCAATATCAAGAATGCGCGAATTGGTAGTCAGGATAGGCATGGCCTGTAGAGAAAACCTAACAAAGATTTCAAAAAGAGCAGTGAACTAACATAGAACCAGAACCATCAGCGGTTATACCCTGAGAGATTTACTGAAAAGGAGATCTGAGCACCCATGGACGCGTCCGGTGTGCAAAGAAGATAATCAACATATCTAATACCCATCTAAAGATTTGATTTTTATTTATGTATGTTTCTAATACATAAATAACGAGATCCAACGACGTTACAAGATCCAACGACAACATAGAAATTCAAAATGTTCCATTATTAAAAGTCAACAATTTTACATATTTAGGCACCAATCTAGCATTGGATGGAGACTCATCAAAAGAAATTTTACACCGTATTGCCCTTGCAGCGGGTGCTTTCAATAAACTATGCAACATATGGACGTCAAACACACTAAGAAACACCACAAAACTCAAGATATTTAACTCCAACATCATCCCTATTCTATCATATGGGTGCGAAAGTTGGAAAGCCACAAAAGCCACAGATAAAAGACTCGACTCCTTTGAAAACAAATGCCTACGTACCATTCTGAACGTTAAGTGGAGTGACTTTAAATCTAACACTACTATAAGAGAGGAAAGCAAACAAACCTATATATCTTCCTTCATTAGACAAAGGCGTTGGACTTACATCGGCCATGTTCTCAGAATGAACAGCCTAAGAATTCCCCAGCAATCACTATATTGGGTGCCACCTGGAGTAAGAAGAAGAGGGAGACCTAGAGAAACTCTACGAAGAACCATTAATAGAGAAGGCATGTCAATGAACCTAAACAACACGCAACAATTGAAAGACCTGGCAACACAAAGACAGAAATGGAAAGCTATGGTTTCTGCCCTATGCGCCGCCTATGGCCCTGGAGGAACATAACATGTTTCTAATGAATGTCTTTTCTTACAGAGTTTTAGCTAACAGATGATAGGTGTGTGTGTGTGTGAAATGGTTTTCATAACCATCTCAACAAGTGACAGGCGTGTGAGAGGTTTTTTTTTCTTCAAATGTAATCGTTACATCTAATAGAAGAGAAACTTACGTTCTCCTTCAGATTGTAGCTGGTCAACAAATGAGTCGACATCTTTCTTCTTTGAGCCCAGCTTGAGAGCACGGCTTGGACCTGTAGTTGTTGGTTTGCTTAGAAAATACATTACAAAAATAGAGCTTGTTAGTTCTAACCCTCTATTACACAATTTAAGGTTTGCCATGAATAATGAAAGAAATAATTTTTCCCTAAATTGAAACTAAATCATCATCAGGTGCCATGCCGGCTGGCGTAGGCGGTCATGGCTCTCCACAGCTCTCTGTCCACAGTATTATGTATCAAAGTCGTCGTTGTTTCCTTGCCGTGCTAGGTTGTCAAACTGTCTAATATTTTCTCACGTTGTTGCCCTCTGTCTCTTTTGCCTGTTGTGACTATGTTCTCTAAACCTGCCTGTCTCATGAAGTGGCCAAAAAAAGAAGATTGCCTCTTTCTTATATTGTTGATTAAAGTCTGTTTCGCATTTAACTCTTTCAACACCTCTACAACAGTTTTTCTGGCAGTCCATGGTATTCTCTGCATTCTTCTGTAGAACCACATCTCTGTTGCCTCTAATTTCCCACTTTCCAGTTTGTTTATTGTCCAAGACTCGCATCCATATGTTAGTATAGGGGTTATATAGCAATCATAGGGGTTATAGTTATAGGGGTTATATAGCAATCATAGGGGTTATAGTTATAGGGGTTATATAGCAATCATAGGGGTTATAGTTATAGGGGTTATATAGCAATCATAGGGGTTATAGTTATAGGGGTTATATAGCAATCATAGGGGTTATAGTTATAGGGGTTATATAGCAATCATAGGGGTTATAGTTATAGGGGTTAATCATAAAATGAAAAAAAGGGTTTTTACAATTTATTGCCAACTCTTTAAACTGTAAACACAATAATGACCAAGATATAGTATTACAATTTGTTTATAAAAATAGCTACATCTTATAATATCAATCACCCGTAATCATGTCCACAATAAAATCTTCAACTTATAACTGATTACAAACTAATCTCTGATACTTCCCACTGTTGTTGTTGTTCGTCCATCACAGGCGATGATGACCATTTGTTACATTCACTTTTGAATATTCAATTTTAGTTATGTCCTTGATTATGAGTTCGTAGATGGCTAATGAGCCCTATTCGAGCTGTAAATGTCCTTGGACAGTTCGGACATGGAATGATGACTGTAGACGGACCTCACTATACATCCCACCAAACGCACATCAATCATGAGAACTTGTGTTTCCTGATCTACACAACACGCTTACTTCATGTACTGTCCTCACTCAGAATACCGAGTCAAACATGTACTGCTCTTATTCTCAAACTTCTGCAGACTAGCAGAATCTAATCCAGAGAATGAAATATGTTATATCGTTGTTTACAGCTTAGTTGCGATATCTGCCCGACACATTCGACTTCACCATGGTCTATTGGTTATGTTGATCCTTTATGTGATGCAACAGTCAACTCCACCCCAAAAATCTACTTAGTCTCCTCTTACGATATGCCTGGTAAGTAACAGTATCGCTATTATTTGCTCCCCTTTTAGGCTTCGACAACATACAGTTGTCTCAAAACCTCTAAACCAGGGGTCGGCAACCTACGGCACGCATGCCACACCAATCAATTTCAAATGGCACGCAGACTCAAATGGATCAACCTATTCCTGTAAGCAAATTTTCTCTCACATGAAAGCAGTGTTAAATCCACAGCGTAGTGCCTAACTCCTGAACATTCAGAAAATTGTGCCAAACTCAAAGTGACAAAGTATGTTGTCGATATTGAACAACTGGCCAAGACCATGCAAGGTCAAGGCGCCCATTAATAATAAAAAAGTTTTTTTAATCTTTCAAGAAACTTTATTTCTTTTAATATTGTTACAACTTTACATATTATTGAATATCACTATATAATAATTAAGTAAAATATTTAAAAAAATATATGGTGAAATAAGAATATTGGCCTCAACTTGTATAAAATGATATGTGATATTGCCACTGTTAATAATTTGAAACCTTAAGTTGGCACACAGTAATAGGTTGTCAACCCCTGCTCTAAACAATGCTTCAAGCCATCTATGAGATTCTTAACAGGATTCTATGCAGTCATAACTAATAATACCTGGGTTTGCTGTAAGATGGTTTTGGTGTGTCCACAGCTGAACCAGCATCAATGACAGGGGTAACTTCATTGCGATATGTACCGCTGCCGAATCCTCCCCCGCTACCAAACCCTGGATTCCGACCAGACTTGGCCATTTCTCTGTTTCTTTGCTGAATCTCTCTGGCTTTCTTTTTCATCTGGTCTTTGGCTTCCTTTTCTTGTGTCTGATAATGTGGAATAATTCTATTAATAAACTTAAATCTACTCTACTTAAATATCTACAAAAAAAACTAATATCAATTATCTACTTCACAATATTTGTTCAACACATATCTACTGTATCAAATATCTATTCCCCATTGAGGCCAGCACCGTGAGGTGGTGATGAGGCTTAGTTCAGTCATCAGGGGCTGGAAACTTAGACTGGTCGGGCAGTCCCACTCGAACAGGACCACAGTCTTGCTCAAGTAGGCATAGTGCTGAAGACGGAGGCAACCAGCCAAAAGGCGCACAATTAATCAGGATGTCATGTACAAAACATAATGGAAACATGTCTATATCGAAACAGATATAGACATATTTCATGAGAATATCTACTCCACACACATCTGTTCAACAAACACCTACTGCATCAAATATCTACTCCACAAATATCTGTTCAACAAATATCTACTGTATCATAAATCTGTTCCACAAACATCTACTTTACATTAATCTGTTCCACAAACATCTACTCTACATAAATCTGTTCCACAAACATCTACTCTACAATAAATATGTTCCACAAACATCTACTCTACATTAATCTGTTCCACAAACATCTACTCTACATTAATCTGTTCCACAAACATCTACTCTATAATAATCTGTTCCACAAACATCTACTCTACATTAATCTGTTCCACAAACATCTACTCTACATTAATCTGTTCCACAAACATCTACTCTATTGTTGTTTTCTAAAAATCATTGAAAAATGCCCTGAACATGAGTCACTGAGATAAACATACTGGTAAAGAGAAATAAACACTAGAATCAAAGGTTTATGTACCTCTGTACAAATTTAAAAACTGATTCCTGAGACAAAAGTTACAGATGTAGATACATTTCAAGAAACTGAAAGAAGAATTTATAAATATTTACAATACACATTTATGAATGTCAATGATTAATATGTCACCCGTGAGTTGCCAGGACCCACTAAGGGAGTAGAGAATAGTGATACTATTATTAGTAACACACATCGTCAAGGGCGACTACGGAAGTTTTCGGGGTGAAGCCGGCTGTCCCATCTCGTAGAGGGCCAAAGGTGTCAGGCTAGAAGGTGCAGATATTGCAGCCAACCTGTAAACCATAACAACACATTCCATTCTCCGGACTACATCCTGCTGCTCTGGAGGAGTTTGAGAATGAATGCATATTAAGAAAATTAATATTTCTGTCAGATTTCAAATGTGTTTTAAAAGATCACTTCAAGTGAGTCTATATTTGTAATTATGTCAGATATATTTATTTATGTTGATAAATATTTATGTTCTTCACATTATTTTATCATTACATTACATTACAACAGGAATGAAGAACTAAGAAAACAATTAGGGATCACGTCAACATTAGAATATATTCAGAAACAGCAAGTTAAATAGTTCAGCCACATCAGACAGAAAGAGAAAATTATGCAAGAAACCCTTAACAAACGATTAAAAAAAGAAGATTAGAAAGCCCTCGTAAAAGGTGGATAGATAGTGTATTAGAAACACCCAGAAATATAACCACGGAAAGGCAAATAGAAGAGCAAAAGACTGTACGCTCACTCTCCTCTCAACACCGAAAGGTACATGAGAACAGAAAGAAGAAGATATATTATAAATATATCTACGATATAAATGTTTATAAATGATAAATATTTATGCTCTATATATTATATCTACGATGCCCTAAAAATCTCAAATCTTGATTGTCTGTTTCTAATTTTCGCTATAAATTATTGTTTTACTCCAGCATCTCTGAGAACTTCAACATTAGTTTTCTTGGCTGTCCGTGGAACTTTCATTATTCTTAAAAACCACGTCTCAGTTGCCTCCACCTTATCTTGGGCACTTTTGTTTACTGTCCATTCTTTGCTTCTATAAAGAAGGATTGGCTCAATATAACATCCTAGCACTCAAACTCATGTATCTGCCGAAGATGGATGTGTTGGGCCATTGGCACAAATAAAATGGTGACACAACGCATTTCCATTCTCTGGACTACATCCTGCTGGAAATCTAAAAGGACCATGGTCCTGATACAAAAGAGATCCAATGGGAGTTTGAGAATGAACGCTGAAGAAGAAAACTCATGTATGCATTGATATTACTCGCATAAAATGTTTCTTTAATTTTTTAGAAATGTTCATTTCACATGTGCTATGATGTTCTCGATCTCATTGGAGCACCAGCCATCTGATGTTGAAATGGTACCAAGATACTTGACTTTGTCCACATGATTTAATTTCACATCATTGATGTATTTGATCATATTGCATTGTGGCGGTGTGCATTTCTTTGAAATAACCATTCCTGGAGAATAAAAAAAAGTATATAATATATAACACAGACCTGTCTAACGGCTTGGAAAACTTTTTCCTCGTGCGAGTCCATCTCCGTAAAAGTTCGGATCTGTGCTAGGTTCACGTTCTCCCTGTATCCAAGGGCAACAATTTCATCAAAAGCAAATATTAGTGAGAAAGCCTGGTCTATGATGTCAGATTCCTCCATATTACGACAGTACTCCGGCAGCTGGGAATACACGATACAAAACAATATTACTTTGTTATTATAATTGATGTCACTGCACTCCAGTCAGACCCATAAGTGCACAGCCATTTTCAGTAGATAGGATTGGATGTATAAAATTATGTCCCTTTTGTTGCTGAGGCATTTGGGGTTTAGGGTGTTAGGTCTTCATTCATTGAGGAGTTTGAGGAACTAGGGCATCATAGAGGGAAATGAACGGGCCGATCAATTAGCTAATCACGCCACCACAACAGATGGTCAGCCTATGGACCAAGCATACATGCTCACTGCTCTTCGTGAGTCCTCACGATCACAGGATTTTGAGGTGAATGAGCATGAGTCAATATCAAGAATGCGCGAATTGGGAGTGAAGATGGACGTGGCCCCTAGAGAACCCCTGATAAAGACTTCAAAAAGAGCAGTGAACCAACATAAAACCGGAACCATCAGCCGTTATACCTCGAGAGATTTACTGAAGCGGAGCTCGAAGCACCTATGGACGTGTCTGGTGTGCGAAGAGAATAATCAACAGATTGAATACCTAATACAACCAGCTCTTGATTCAGCAAGAAGGAAAAACATTCCTTCATAACTTAAACTGGACCTCTTGCCGAGGATATTTGAGCTCTCGAGGAACCCGTAAAGTCTACTGGTGTATGTGGAATTAGCCTGAGAGACCAGCACACCTTCTAACTGCACATTGACTACCTGTGTGACTACTGCACAGGCTGATTAGATGGTGTGAGACTGTAAATTGATAGTATTTTCCATAGTTGTTGTGTCTACTGGCAAATTATTTTTCTTGGCCGATAAACATAATATATAAACTGGGGATACCAGCACAAAAAGGTCTCCAAACATCTATATCAGCCATTTGGAGTGTCGAAAATCACACGCAGACCATTCTTTGGACTTGTGTACAGTTATGATTATCTGACTACTAACTATATTTATGGACACAAGGTGTGTACAAAGTTATTGATACAGGGTACAGGGTGTCTACAAAGTTATTGATACAGGGTACAGGGTGTCTACAAAGTTACTGATACAGGGTACAGGGTGTGTACAAAGTTATAGATACAGGGTGTCTACAAAGTTATAGATACAGGGTGTCTACAAAGTTACTGACACAGGGTACAGGGTGTCTACAAAGTTACTGACACAGGGTACAGGGTGTGTACAAAGTTATAGATACAGGGTGTCTACAAAGTTATAGATACAGGGTGTCTACAAAGTTACTGACACAGGGTACAGGGTGTCTACAAAGTTACTGATACAGGGTGTGTACAAAGTCAATCTACACTTATTTACATTGGTGGTGACACTAAACTATAGTGAAAATTTAGTGCAGCATGACAGTGTATAGCCACATTATAGACACCCTATATATTATATGGACTTGTCCTGGGTGCAATGATGATCTAATGACTATCTATGTGGCAGTTCTTTTACAAAATGCTGCTCTCACTGCCACTGTGTAAGCCTCTTTGTTCTGTGCAAGCTGCCCAGCCTCTTCCAGTGCCATATTCAGGTCTTCAATATCCTGTGTCCATCGTAGTCTTAGTCTGCCTTTTTTTCTTTTTTCCCCTCCAATGATTAATCCTTTTAAACCATTGTGTCTTTTTTATATGTCTGAAATATGTTAGCTTGCATTTTTTGATAGTTTTTAGGAGCCAGTCTTCTTTTATGTTCAGGCCTGTGTAGAAAATCTGCGTTGGTTCATCATGTTGTTCATATACTTTGAACATCTCAATAACATTTAATTTCTAATGCAATATTTTCTTTTCCATTGCAGATATCATTACCCACATCTCGCAACCATGTGTTGCCACTGGAAATATATAGCTTCTTAGTCGTTGTAATTCTGTTTTTCTGTTTGCCCCTTGCCACAGATTTCTCATCTGTGATGTTTCTGTAGAATCCAATGACTAACTAATAAGAAGTGAAATTAATAGGCTGTAAGACCATCCAGGAACTAAAGCTGCAGGCAGCGGACCGCATCATATGGAGAACCAAAACCTCTTCCCTATGTGTCGCTTGCGTCACGAAAGGAACAAACTAATAATCACTAACTAACAATATTTATAAATTTGTGTCTTATTTATACATAAAAATAACTTGATAACACTAACCACTTTAGCAAACAGTCTCAATGTTTCCAAGTCTTCTAGAATATTTGATGCTTTGGTTGTGATCAGCAGTACGTATAACTTCTCGAGAGGCTGGTACACGTATCGAACACTTTCAGTCTCAACAAACGTATGCTGTTTGCCTGTACCCATCAACTTTGGGAACGCTGCCAGAAGTCCTTCGATCCTGGAACGGGTCATTTCCACAAACTGTCTTGATATGATAGCTGTAACAAGTGAAACAAGAGGCATGAACAAATAGAATGATACTAAAAATAGGACACTTCAATTATTCATGATAAAATAATCCCTTTAGCTGTTAGCAAATCTATCCTATCTATACACTGTGGCATCAGGGGTGGAGAAGTTCTCTGGAGATGGCCTTCTTGTGTGCTGTTTGTAAGCTTGTTCCTGTGGCTTCTTTGATTTCTGTGATCCATCTTTTACATGGTCTGCCACTGGCTTTATAGTTTTGATGTCTATGTGTCATGGCCATTTGTGGCATGCTGTTGGCAGTCTGAAAGTGTGTGAAAACCACTTTATCTGTTGTCTTTTGATTTGTTCCAATACTGGTATTGTTTTGGTTATCTGTCTGATGTTATCGTTTCTAATTCTATCTCTTAATGATACTCTGAGTATTCTTCGTAGACATGTCATTTCTGTGGTCACTATTTTTCTTTTGTCTTGTGCTGTCATTGTTCATGAAGATGTGTCTTGGCACATGATGATAAAATAATCCATTTAGCTAGCTCTTGGCACATGATGATGATAATAATCCTTTAGCTGTCAGCAGGTAGCTCTTGGCAGCTCATTGACTTTCTGACAAACGTACAGGTCCTCCTCAGTCGAGAAGCCAAAGTGGTACCTCGACTTGTAGAAAATTGTCTCAAAGGCATAGTCGTGTTATGGGGGTTTATGGATTCCTGTTTAGTCCCTGAAAGGAGGCATTCAAATGCAGCACAAACTTCTTGGCCGACATCATTCTTCTGTCAGATCTGTTGACTCTTCCAGTGATGGTGATGGCACATCTAACATTCCTCACCGCCGAGGAAGTCTGCAACAAAAGGGACAATGTCCACTTGGTTTGCATCTTCTCATCCATCCTCCATTGGACCGAAGACAAGTAACAATTCCAGACACGAAGCAGTGACAATTATTTTTTTTCTCACAGGGACAGGTTTTCAGCCTATCCCCCCTAACCTTTCTTAGTTGCCTCCTACGACATGCTCGGAAAGACAGGTGCCTTATTCTTGGCATCTTGAATTAGAAGTCTTGACCCGGTTGCAACACAGGGTGGCTTTAAGTAGTTAAAAACAATTATTTTAAAAAATAAATGACATCACGCTAATTTCATTGAAAAAATGAGTCGATAGATGTGCAGCAAAGGAAGACATAACACCTCGCTGAAGATCTTAATTGAGGGTAAAGTCGAGGGGAGGCGAGTAAGAGGTTGGCAGAGATACAAGTGGCAGAGTAACATAACAAGATGTACAGGTTACAGTCTAGCAGAGTCCACCACCACGACACGAGATGTTCGAGGTCCGTTGCAGCCAACTTTGTTGCAGAGATAGCACTTGATAATGATAGTAATAAAGAAAGCAGCAAATACCACTGGATTATTTAATACTAAACACAAAACATAACTAAATTTACAACTAAAACAGTGTACAGCAGTACACAGCCAGTTAATATTTCATGACAACTGTGTCAGACTACAACTAAAATAGCAATAAAAATACCATACAATGCAAACTCATTCAAATTATCCAGAAAAACTACATTCGTGCTACAATGGATACCAGTTCAATGTAACATTCCCAGTTACGAAAAAGCAGGCGAATTGATAAAATACAAGAGGCCACCTACCACAGACATATGTAATTCAAAGCTTCAGGGAAGTAAAGGCTCTGCTAAAACAATCTATGCGACACTATAGCCTCGAGCAAGACAACATTAACAAATTGAGCAGAAATGAACAAGTCACGATATTGCGACTGGGAATGCGACACTGCCATCTAACAACAAGTTACACTGAATCTGTATTGACCCCTCAGCCTGCATCTGCGGAGAAGCAACATACACACCTGAACACATACTACAGAATTGTCCCAGTTTCACTGTTCACAGAATGACAATCTGAACCACAGGACCTTCTCTGCTAATAAAATTGTGGAGAACCCAAGATGGCCTAACACTTCTTCTTCTTTCCTTCCTCTTTTACCCTTTACGTGTGTCGAGGGAGATACAATGTTCTTGTTTCCGCTTTTCTGGCAGCTTCAGATAATGTTATTTGGTGTTCGTGTAATGTCTCTTTGATGTTGTCGATCCAGCGTACTCTAGGTCTACCTTTAGCTCTTCTTTCTGCTTCTCCTCTCTTCGTATATGCTTTATAAACTAATGAATCACGTGACATTCTTTCCAGATGACCAAACCATTGTATCTGTTGGTTGTGTATGTATTGTAGAATTGATATGACACAAACTCTTTCTCTTATGACATTGTTTCTAATTCTGTGTCTTCTGTACACTCCTGTAGCTTTTCTCAGACATCTCATCTCTGTTGTAACCAGTTGTCTCTTATGTTTTGTTGTTAAGGACCACGTTAGACATTGGTACCACAGGGTTGGAATGAAGATACTTTGGATAAGATGGTTTTTTTTGTTGACATTAGTAGCATTTTTGTATTTAGGAGGCTGGTATCTCGATTGTTAAGTATGGCCTTTGTTATTAACATCGCTGCCTGCCATTGTTGGAATGTTCACATGAAATTTAGTTTAGCGAATTACGTGTTATGAACAGAATAAATCATCTACCGACTCGCTAGGTCTGTCGTAGAGTCCTCTTTATTCTGGACATAGAAAAATCCTAAAGAATCACATATAATAACCTAATCCAGATGAAAACATGAAATACACATCTCAAGAGTCGCGAAAGATTGTTTACTACGCCATCTTGATTACGTCAATTCTGGCCTAACACTAACTGCTCTATACATGACCAATATTGGACTAGGTATTTAACAATTGATCGCAGAAGAAGAAAGAGAAGCAACCAAAAAAATTGTTACAAACCTTTCCCAGCACGGTTACAAACTGCAGCTGCAAGCAGCACCTGTCAGAGAAATAGTATAATCATTATTGAGATATTCCCCTGAAATAATGCTCTATAATAAGTCACATAGTAAAGTAAAAGTAAAGTAACCCATAGCATTTATTAATGCCATAGGGGTGTGAGATGTTAGCGATCTCACATTTCACAGGCTCTGCAAATGAGGGCGGTAGCCATCTCCTCTCCCTCGCAGTCTTTACTTCCCGGATTAATCCGGTACCCATTTAAGGCTGGGTCAACCTGGGAGCCGTTGCGATCTGAAAACATTTCCGCCTCAGCCGGGGAATGAACCCAGGACCACTCATATGCGAAGCCAGTGCGCTAACCACTGTGCTAACGCGGCTCCCTATATATAAGTCACATATAAAATGTTAAATCACACAACTGGACTTTGTAAGAACAAAACAAATAATACGCCATATTATATAAGATGGGAAAAAGAGAAAAAGAACATTTACATTTTGAAATTACTGAAACTAAATGAAGGGTGGCTTCTAAATACCATCATACGGTGGAAGCTACAGTATATTGGACACTTAACGTGACATGATGGTAATGAAAGGCTGATTTTCTGGAGAGCAGAGTGCCAGGTGAGAGAAGAGGAAGACCATCGACCAGCGACATTGAAGAATGTATGCCAGCTGCTTGCCTGGGACAGAGAGATGTCCAGAGTATTCACAATGAAGAACATGTTCTGGAAAGAATATGTGACTATATATTATATTTAAAGATATACATTTTTACAAAAATATTACGCCCACAATATTATTTATATCTTTCATAGGCTTAAGATATTTTACACCAAGTTCAACATGGAAAGCTAATCAATCAATACATGTCAACTTTTTAACCTTAGGCACGCCGTGTTTACAACTACGTAATTTCTCTCCTGCTGCAGAATTTTTTTGGGGAAAATGTTATGCAATCGTTAGTGGCTGTTTTGAAATTGCGATAACTTTTTTTTTGTTACAGATATTTAAATAATATTTGCACATATAAATAAAGAATTAAATTCTGCATATATTGGCGTAAGTATTGTTTGTGTGTGTGATGCGAGACGTGTAGAAAGTGATAAAGACAGATTTAGACCTATCTAGATCTAGGCCTATTGTATTTTTGATCAATCGAAAGCTGTTTATACGATGAAATAAAAGTATATAAATAACGATTCACGATCATGTCACTTCACCTCTATGCGGATGGCTAGAGATCGTTCAGATTTCAAAATCATAATCATGCGACGTCTCGTCACCATAGTAATACCAGAAACAGGAAGTTGAATAATTTTGCTATATCAATTGCCAAAACATTCACACAAAAAATACAAATCTGGCTTTTTGGAATCACGTTCCACGCTCTGGGCAGCAGATTTTGCCGTCGGAAATCAAGAAAGAACACAATTTCGGCTAAATGTATCACCCGAATTGTAAAACATGGCATGCTAAAGGTTAAAGGGCCAACCAATGTCATTGTCCTATGGCCATGTAATTTCACTAAATACATTTCGACCTGTCACATTAGCCGTATCTGTTCAGCCAGGTTTCCCTGGAGCTATTTCTGAGAATCTGACTGTTCCCATATTACAAGGTATGTGCTTTTGTTGTTTTGAGGAACTTCGTTTTGCAAATCTGTCTGCTGTTCAATTTCCTGTCAGATTGCTATGTCCAGGGATCCATTGCTGGGTCATGCTGTTTGATTATGTGGAGATAGATTCTACCAAACAGTTGATAACTCAAGCGTCATTCTCATGATGTGGTCAAACCTGGTTTGCTATCTCTTGATGCAGTCTTGAATGCAGACGGTCTTTATTTATTCCCTGATATCTTCATTTCTCCGTTGGCGTTAAGTGCAGTTAAGTCTAAATGAATCCATAACGTTTCTAAAGTTAGGCCCTATATTTGCACTAGTTAGGCCTATTAGTTAGTTACGTTAGTTCTATCTACCTTCCATCTTCCTAGGTGCCAACATAACATTGTCACTGTCAACGTTGGTGTACGAGTAGGCCTAGTTACAACTCAGTAGTAACAAAACTGCATGATGAATCAACTCACACAAATTTGACAAATCAAAATAACACTTATTTCCTTACCATTAATCCAAACTGACTCATGAATTGTAGATTCATTCAACAGAAAATTAAGAAACGTGTAAGACTAATGAATATTTACTCAGATGGTAAGTGAACAAATAAAACAGTAAACTTAAACACACCACTGATTCCGAGATTCTACAAATACATACATGAACTGAACTTAGCAGACTCGTCTTGTCTTAGTGAATAATAGAAGATAATAAAAACTTGGGAAAAACAGCACAAGACGCTCAGGATTCATAAAATAAGCGTAATTACTCTCATAAAACTACAAAATGGCGTACATACCATTCTGGTTTATTTGTTGTACTGTCCTGAAGTAAAAATTAATCTGTTTAGCGACGGGTTTCCACCTTAGTTGAACGTAACTTCTGCAATTGTCAACAAGATGGTGGACAATCTTCCACGTCAAAATACAAATTAATCCGCATACAGTATCAATACGAACACGAGTTATCCATATGCACAATATATTTAGTATTGGTAAATATTTTGTTTAAAATATATAATTTATGAATATTAATATGTTCTGTGGCAATATTACAAAGATATATAAGATCTATATTTTGTCTGTGAAAGTTGACACAATGTCGCCGGAAATGTTTGTAATAAGGACCTCGTCCATTTACAACTCGCATTGTTATTTCAACATATAAAATGAGAAGGTACTAGGCCAGAGGAAGATGGATAGATAATATCAAGACCTTCGTGAACAAATACGGATTCAACGCAGCGAAGGCGACACATCTAGCCTTGGATATACAGCTAAATATTCCTATGCTTAACGGCAAGTGTGGATAATCTGACCACCAGGGGATAGACGAAAGACAATTGTTCAAGAATAAGTTTAAATAACTATAAAACAGAATTGATGCCTTTGAGATGTTGATATATAGAAGAATGGGGAGAACCTCGTAGAAAGAGAAGAAAACGAACACATGGGTTCTAACAACAATTCGTAAGAAAGAAGAATTGCTAAAGGAAATAGAGATCCCACAAATTAAGTATTTTGACAAGACACCTTGTTAATTTTGAAGACATTGCTTGAGTGTATAGTCGAGGGGATGAGAGCGAGGTAGGCAGAGATACAAGTGGGAGAGAAACATCACGAGATGATCAGGCTACAGTTTAGCAGAGTACACCACCAAGGCAAGAGATGGGATGATTGAGGTCTGTTGCAGCCAATATTCGTTGCAGAATTGACGCTGATGATAATGTTTGTTAGTTAGTCTGTCCATAAATTACTTCCACAATCTGTATCATTATCTTTTTTACACCCCCCAGCCTTAACAACTGCCAAGAATTTATAGAAACTGCACCCTTCCTTTCCGCTTAATTTATCAAAATAATTGTACCGCCCCCTACCAAACCACAAATATTTGAGCAGGAAAAAAAAGAAATAAAGTTCTAGACCTACATGATTGATTTCACATTGGATACATTTTTCAAATTCCTACATAAATCTCAAATAAGATCAAATGACATAGATACTTAATTGTTTGTTTACTGACTGGCTTGTTTGTGTGTTCCTGGTACACTCAAATGACCGCTAATTGGCGATCGGAGCTTTTATGGGAATGTCCCGTGTGCTATGAGGCTAGTTTTTAATCAAGAATTAACTTGTGGGTATGCCTCATATGACCGAGACACGCCTCATTCAACCTAGGAATAAATTCATACATGGTTATATCAGAACGTTTGAGACCTCTGATTCTTGCCGCGAAGTTGCCTGTTTGTCGCTAGGATTTTTGAGTCCAGCTGGGTAGCAGCTGTGACTTCTAGCTGTAGTTCTAAAAAAGGATTGTATTGTTGCGTGTTATTGATCAAGTTGGGATCTATCGTGCACCCTGGTTGGGTTAGTTCTTAGAAGGACTGTTAATGCGGTATGACTTGACATGTTCGTGTCGTTTTCGTTGTAGGGTTTTCTACGATGTGGTGTCTTCTAAGGGAAGTGCTCCTTGTGGCTGTTCTTCTGCATCCTGCCTGTGTTTTCTGCCCTGTCTGTGTTTTCTGCCCAGGCTGTGTTTTCTGATAGTTTAGTAACTACTCTCGTTCCATGTAGATTCTCTTACATTGATGGTCGTGCTGTTTTGGTTGTCTGGTAGCCACATTCTTGTCTAAGTGTGGTAGAGACTCGCTGGTTGCTTGTATATAGTTTCTGAAATATTATTCCTTTTCTTTTTCCATTTTTATAATTTTTGCCCTCTTTTCATTTTTTATGAAATATATTTTTTTTATAAATGTATTTTTCATATATTAAAGTAGCATATTCAAATTTTTTGTATTTCTAAATATATATTTCGGTTATTTCAAAAAAATGTAACAATACAGATATATAAAATAATCTTAGACATGTAGGCCTACATAGTTATTGATTTTCGCATTATTTTCTTGTGCGGTTAAGTGACATGTAAATTTCCCGATACAACACTGAGACAGGATTAGCTAACCGTATGTGAGAACACAATGGTTCGTAGTAAAAGGAAGAACATTCTGGAGACGACTGCTAGTAACATTAAACAAGAATTGCTATTCGCAGACGACCAAGTACTAGTAGAATCATCAGAATAGAAACTACAAGGACAAATAGACGGATTACACCAAACATGCCAAACCTTTGAACATGCGAACAGAAAGAAACACCAACATATATATTGGAAACAACAGACTTACGCAAGTGACAGAATTCACATACCTAGGATGCAATATAATAGACGGCAGGAGCAGCATAAAATACACAATAGATGTAGTAAAGCATACCAAGCCCTAGGACAAATGACACCAATCTTCAGAAACACAAATATTGATTTAAATACCAAAATAATACTATTCAAAACAATTATTATACCAATGCTGTGTTACCAATGACAAACATGGTCAACGACAGCACAAGATAAAGGTAAACTTGTGACAGCTGAAATGGCATGCTTACGCAAAATGCTAGGAATATCGTTAAGAGACAGAATGAGAAATGAAGACATTAGACAAAGAACCGGTACCACTCCAATCTTGGAATATATTAAGAGACAACAGATAAAATGGTTTGCATACATCATCAGACTACCATCAGACAGCATACCACAGCAAGCTATGTTACACAGATACAGTGAAGGCAGACCGAGAGGCCGACCAAGAAAACGATGGACTACTGAAATAAAATAGGCGACAAATTCCACAATATACTCAGCGCACAAGATGGCCATCTCTAGAAACCTCTTCTACCCCTGACGCAGAAAGGCAACAAATGGTTTCAGCGAATAGATAGATAGATAGATGACAAAATGAACGTATGAAATAATACTAGTCGTTTGATGACAAAAGTGAACATATGAAATGTCGTTTGATGACAAAATGAACATGAAATGTCGCTTGATGACTAAATTAATATATGAAATGTCGTTTGCTGACAAAATGAGCATATGGAATGATGCTTTACGTTTAATACAGACATTTGGTACCATAGGAAAACAAAGATGATTAAGATCCGGGTAATCAGCACCAACCCTTCTTACCATGGATGTCGTAAGACTCGACTACGAAGGTTTGGGCTTGGAGTTGAGTGTACTACCCATATAGGTCAAAGTGACTATAAAAACAAGCTGAAATCGGTTGTGTCATGTCGAAACGCACAGAGAACGCAATCGAGTCAAGCTGTAGACAGTGGCACAACGTATTTCGTTTTCTACTTTACAACCAATACTAGCAACATGCGCAGCAGTAGTATCAGCAGCAGTAGTATCAGCAGCAGGAGTTTGAAAATGAACGCAGAAGAACAATGATTTCATGAACATTTTATTGATAGATAAATTCAACATATTTTATCCATGGGTGATTTCCTAACTTCTTGAATTGAAGATGGAGATTAAGTTCAGCCGACAGTGGCTGGAAACTAAGACTGGTCGGGTCATCCCATAAATAAAATGTACTTATTGCGCAAAACTGAAATCCAACAAGTAAATCCAGGAATAGGGTAATGAAGTTTTGTTAATCACTAAAGACACACATAATAACACACTCAAATCGACGTTTCGACTAAAACCCGTTATCAAGACAAAAACAAAACAAAATTAAAACATACATCCATCCCAAAATACAAGCAGAACCACACTCATGGCCAAGCAAACACATGTGCTGAAGTCGGAGGTATCACGTCGAGAGGTGCACAAGCAGTTATGGTATCATGCAACTCGATTAGTTAACATGTCTTGCCCACAGAGTCATATGTTCACAGAGTCATACGTTCACATAGTCATACGTTCACAGAGTCACACGTTCACAGAGTCATACGTTCACAGAGTCACACGTTCACAGAGTCACACGTTCACAGAGTCATACGTTCACAGAGTCTTACGTTCACAGACTCATACGTTCACAGAGTCGTACGTTCACAGAGCCACACGTTCACAGAGTCATACGTTCACAGAGTCATACGTTCACAGAGTCTTACGTTCACAGAGTCATGCGTTCACAGAGTCATACGTTCACAGACTCATACGTTCACAGACTCATACGTTCACAGACTCATACGTTCACAGACTCATGCGTTCACAGACTCATACGTTCACAGACTCATGCGTTCACAGATACATACATCCACATAGATATACATGCACAGTGACATACACCCACAGACACAGACACAGACACAGACACATACACCCACAGACACAGACACAGACACAGACACATACACCCACAGACACAGACACAGACACAGACACAGACACATACACCCACAGACACAGACACAGACACATACACCCACAGACACAGACACATACACAGACACAGACACATACACCCACAGACACAGACACAGACACAGACACCCACAGACACAGACACAGACACATACGCCCACAGACACAGACACAGACACAGACACATACACCCACAGACACAGACACAGACACATACACCCACAGACACAGACACAGACACAGACACATACACCCACAGACACATACACCCATAGACACAGACACCCACAGACACAGACACAGACACCCACAGACACATACACCCACAGACACAGACACCCACAGACACAGACACATACACCCACAGACACATACACCCACAGACACATACACCCACAGACACATACACCCACAGACACATACACCCACAGACACATACACCCACAGACACAGACACCCACAGACACAGACACCCACAGACACAGACACCCACAGACACCCACAAACACAGACACCCACAGACACCCACAGACACCCACAGACACAGACACCCACAGAGGCATACATCTATAGAAACCTGTATGAAAATCACTACAGTCAATATGTTCTAGTCTTCAACTTCTTCTTCTTCTTTCGTTCACTTGAAAGTCTTCAATAATATATGCTATCATTTTCATAAATATTCTTTTATATTATACCTGATGATGATGTTTTGTTGGTACAAGTGGTTGATCCTTCGCATACTTGGTCAAAATGACCCAGAAGATGCACTGAGTTCGGCAGATGCACAGTAAATCTTCAAAGCATGACACAACGCATTCCGTTCTCAGGACTACATCCTGCTAATCTGCAGGAGTTTGAGAGTTTCCGTTCTCCGGACTACATCCTGCTAATCTGCAGGAGTTTGAGACATTCCGTTCTCCGGACTACATCCTGCTAATCTGCAGGAGTTTGAGACATTCCGTTCTCCGTACTACATCCTGCTAATCTGCAGGAGTTTGAGACATTCCGTTCTCCGGACTACATCCTGCTAATCTGCAGGAGTTTGAGACATTCCGTTCTCCGGACTACATCCTGCTAATCTGCAGGAGTTTGAGACATTCCGTTCTCCGGACTACATCCTGCTAATCTGCAGGAGTTTGAGACATTCCGTTCTCCGGACTACATCCTGCTAATCTGCAGGAGTTTGAGACATTCCGTTCTCCGGACTACATCCTGCTAATCTGCAGGAGTTTGAGACATTCCGTTCTCCGTACTACATCCTGCTAATCTGCAGGAGTTTGAGACATTCCGTTCTCCGGACTACATCCTGCTAATCTGCAGGAGTTTGAGACATTCCGTTCTCCGAACTACATCCTGCTAATTTGCAGGAGTTTGAGACATTCCGTTCTCCGTACTACATCCTGCTAATCTGCAGGAGTTTTAGACATTCCGTTCTCCGTACTACATCCTGCTAATCTGCAGGAGTTTGAGACATTCCGTTCTCCGGACTACATCCTGCTAATCTGCAGGAGTTTGAGACATTCCGTTTTCCGGACTACATCCTGCTAATCTGCAGGAGTTTGAGACATTCCGTTCTCCGGACTACATCCTGCTAATCTGCAGGAGTTTGAGACATTCCGTTCTCCGTACTACATCCTGCTAATCTGCAGGAGTTTGAGACATTCCGTTCTCCGTACTACATCCTGCTAATCTGCAGGAGTTTGAGACATTCCGTTCTCCGAACTACATCCTGCTAATTTGCAGGAGTTTGAGACATTCCGTTCTCCGTACTACATCCTGCTAATCTGCAGGAGTTTTAGACATTCCGTTCTCCGTACTACATCCTGCTAATCTGCAGGAGTTTGAGACATTCCGTTCTCCGGACTACATCCTGCTAATCTGCAGGAGTTTGAGAATGAACGATGAAGAAAACAACGTTCAAATATAGAAATCCAGAAAGAGGAAGTAAGCAGAACTAGTTTAACATTGGATTCTCTTTGTTAATTCCCTTTACCTATGAATCTCTGTTACTTCCCTTCTCTTGGATATGTTCTACGGCTTGAACGGAAATGAATGCCGAAATATCAACATCATTGCACATATGGCACATTAATAGGTTCTCCGATCTCCCACTGAGTATATCCACAATTAAACGATGACAAACAGTTCAGTTCTCTGTTAGTTAAATAAAGTATCTTCATCCCATATTGACGGCCATGTTTAGCGACCTCACATTCAAGTCCAGGTACCTTATTCTGTATATCAGGGGTCGGGAACATTTTTGTCTGAGAGAGCCATGGACACCACATATTTTGAAAAGTAATTATGTGAGAGACGTACATTAGGTAAGTCAAGAGTTATTTCCTTTTAATTACAATGAATGCAAGGTTGCTATTTTTCTGTCTTTTAGGTCCTTTATCTCTTTTATCACTTCTGATGCTGACCTGCAGTAGACTTTAGCTCCTGAGCTGCAGTAGACTTTAGCTCATTTGTAGAATGAAATATTGATATGCAATTAATATGTAGGTCAAAGGAGTCTAAAGAAACATTTTTTTTAATAATCGAACATTTGTCTGTGAGCCAGATACAGCCATCAATAGAGCCACATCTGGCTCGCGAGCCGTAAGTTCCTGATCCCGGCTGTATATGGGACAAGAAATAATCAGTCTCGTTTATTTAGTTCGATCCTGCAGTTTGTAGTAATACGGTAATCGATACCATGTAAGACTGTTGTAAAAATATATAGCAATAGTCTATTGGCAGATAGTTAGGATGACAGACGATTCTGAGTCTGAAAACAGGAGTATCTGCTCTCTCATTACCCCGGACTCCCGCCTGTCTCGGCACAAAAATGAAAGTCACTTTAGGCATACAGCAATTCTTCACTGTATCCAGCTACTGTTCCCGAATGTATCACGCTTGAACTTTCAAAATCATTCTCATCGAGTCATTGAGTATGCAGGCATGATCGCAGATTGTCCGCGAGCAGACCTATTGCAAAGCTTTGGTTACTGCCAAAATCTCCATTGTCATGCTGCTTGTGGTCTGAGTGAAAGCACCATTTTCCCCTCTGATGGTTTCCCTCCACCTTTGAGCCGTGAAGGCCAGGCAGTTCTGATGTGTCTATCAACCGACGCATCTGTAAATACAATCATATCACCTTCCCTGGAATGTTCACCGATTAGAGCGAATACTTCCGACTCCACCACTGTCGGACACCATTCCCTGCATTCTCTACTGAGTGTTATTATTACTTTGAAGACTGTCAGACAATCTAAGGGCGCACTACTCCATTCCGCACCAGGTAGCACATATTCCAATCTGCACACAACAATCTAGAATGTTACATAGAAAGCTAAACAAATCCCCAAAACAAGATGGCTACCAAATTATGAACACAACAGACCAAGTCGTCATTCTGCGCCTCAGAATAAGACACAACCATATGTGTCATATGTGTACAAAGTTCAAGATTGGCAATATGGCTGCGTGTACATGTGAACAGGCACCGTAGACAGCAGAACATATTCTTCAGGATTACCTGGAATATGAAATGCTAAGGCAAATACACTGACCCAGAGAAACAACAACGCATGTGGTTGCGTCTGTGGGTCTCACCAATGGCCACCTAGACAAACCACCCATACAACAGAAAACCTTAGTGGATGACTTGCCGTTTAATTGAGGTTATCTTCTTAGAGTACCTTCATGGCACGTCATCTATACAATTATGCTTTTATTTTGTTGATGAATTGTGTTTCATGTTTACTTGAATATATATGTATGCAGTTCTGTGGTTGGGAGTGAGCAAGAGATGTACTGTGCAGCACTGAGGAGGAGGAAACTGACAGCACTGTTTTTTCCTATGGCTGAAACCCATCATAGAGGCACAATGACTCAGAACGTGACAATCCTTTTGACTTGAACATTTGGTTGCATGCTTGAAGCAATAGAGAAGTTCGGCATAACCAGTAGTCAATTGGTGGCGGGGAATGAGCACAGTGAACCCTATCTTGGCTACAGTGGCCAGGAGCAGTGCATAGGAGTTAGTGCATACAGGAGCAGTGCATACAGTGGTTATGAGCATTGCATAGGTTGAAAACTACCTTTCTGGAGGTGTGATAGTTATTATCTGGCTCTGTTCCGGGGTGGGCCGAAAATCCCCAGTCTTCCCAGCAATATAATGTCATCTAATGGCATTATGTAAAGGGCATGAGCCCATGCACCGCTGGATTAGCAAGCAATCAACCAACCAGAGAAACAACAATGAAAGAAAAATGATACAGACTTTTAGACGAGTTACAAAACAGAGCCCAGTTTATAGAAGAAGCAAAACTTCAGATATAAAACACGTTCCATTCGAACGAAAGAAGAAAAAAGTATGGAAAACTGAAAAAGATATTTTTACTTTAAAATATCCGTTTGTGTTTCGCTCCTCCCCCCCCCCCCTATCTTTGAATCTAGTTACTGTTGTGAATCAAGTGATCTGTGAAATGTTACAATGGAGACGAGGACATTCCACCGATCTATCTAACTTATGCAACCATGCGCATTAATATACCAGTTCTGGCGGATGTTTTTTTTCACAGAGAGTTATCAGGAGTACATCTCGAGTATTCTCTAACTAGTCCCTTGTCAATTATACAGTTCTGTGGACTCATCAGATTCAGTTTTCACATGTGCTTCTTTTTTGACTTTTTCCGTGACTTTTATTGGCTGTTGACACAGTGACCAGTTAAAATCCCGGAAAAAGTCAAATAGGGCAACTTTTGAAATAACACTGATGAGTCCACATGACTATATAATTGACGAAAACAGACTCGGTATCGACAAAGTAGATCGAGGAGGTGACTCAGAATTTAGGCAGGGGCAATGGCAAACTGCATGAAGAGAGATCCATGCAGCAAGAAATAAGTCTAGCAAGGAGAGATCCATTCAGCAAGAAATGAGACTAGCAAGGAGAGATCCATGCAGCAAGAAATGAGTCTAGCAAGGAGAGATCCATGCAGCAAGAAATGAGTCTAGCAAGGAGAGATCCATGCAGCAAGAAATGAGTCTAGCAAGGAAAGATCCCTGCAGGAAGGAATGAGTCTAGCAAGGAGAGATCCATGCAGCAAGAAATGAGTCTAGCAAGGAGAGATCCCTGCAGCAAGAAATGAGTCTAGCAAGGAGAGATCCATGCAGCAAGAAATGAGTCTAGCAAGGAGAGATCCATGCAGCAAGAAATAAGTCTAGCAAGGAGAGATCCATGCAGCAAGAAATGAGTCTAGCAAGGAGAGATCCATGCAGGAAGGAATGAGTCTAGAAGGAACGATAGAATCAACATTTGATTTTTTTTAAAACACGGAGTTCCAAGAGAGTTCCAAGCAAATCTTTGACCAGGATATGACATTTAATCTGACCCCCCACAAAACTAATCATTTGGTGTTTAATCCTCACTTTCCTCTTAGTTCGTTCTCAAACTCCCGCAGATTTGCAGGATGCAGTCCAGAGAACGGATTGAATTGTGTCATGGTTTACAACTTAGCTGCAAAATCTTCACTTTTCGGACTGACCTCAACAAGGTTCCTTTGTCACCTTGACTCTATATAGGATGGCACATCCACATTCACCCGAAAACCTCCTTAATCGCTTTTTATAACATGTATGGTATGTATCAATGGCGTTAGTGTATGCCCTACCGTGACCACTGAAAAAATAAAGCTCCGTGGACTGAATTGGGGATCATCCTTCTGCCGTGACGCATTGACTTGTCCCATGATTTTAATTGCTTGTCGATACAATGCGCACACGAACGATCAATGAAATTCACGGGAAAATTAAAATGCGCCACTGCAGAAGGTTGATTTCTGAATAGTTATCACGAATGTACAATTGACGAAAGACACTGCCCGCACTCCACATTCGACCCTGTTTCCTGTTTTGTTCTTCTTACAGGCCCTTATCACAACCAGCAATAAAACATCAGCAACCAGGCTTCCAAATTTCACAATGAAACTTTGTTAAGTTTATCAGCCCAGAAAATCGAATCACATCTTTGGTCGACTTTCTTCCCGAACAGCGTCCTCAAATTATTACGCCAAACTGGACAAGCTATCGGACACAGATTATATTTTTATGCGTATCAACACCTTTTTCAATTTGATTCACACATATTCAAATAACGCGGATGAATACAGCGCAACTATTGGTCAATTTATTTTGTCAAGTATTTACATCCAGCCTTTCTTATTTTCTTTTCTATAAATTGTATTTAGTAAACTCTAAATATTAAATTAGAAAGCTAATTTAGCCATTAGTATGGATAAATATTTGCTGTTTTCATATTTTTGAGCGTGAGTCAGAATCCGTGAGTAATGTGTTTTTTTGTGTGTGTGTTTTTTTTTGTATGCGTATTTTTGGTGTGAAGATTTGCGATCTAGTCGTATTTTGTGATATTATTGTTACTGGGTGCACCTCTCGATTTGGTATCTCTGACTTCAGTAACCTGCCCTTGCTTGCCCAGGACTGTGGCCGTGTTGAATGTAAGGAATGACCCAACTATAGCCTAATTTCTAACCTCTTTGGCTGGACAATGCACCATCACCATTTCAAGGAGTTTGTCTCTATAGGGACTAATTTGGTCGGTTGAGAGACACATCAGGAGTGCATGGGCTTTCACTGCTCAAAGGTCGGGGAAGAACATCAGAGAAGGAAAGGGACGCATTCGCTTAGACGACAATCAGCATGACAATGGAGATTTTGGTAATATCCAAAGTTTTGAAATGGGTGTGCCCGCAGACTGCGACACATGCCTGTATACTCAGTGACTCGATGAGCATTATTGTGAAAGTTCAGGCGAGGTACATTCGGGAACAGTGGCTGAGTGTGCGTAAAGTGACTTTTATTTTTGTGCCGGGATATGCAGGAGTCTGGGGAAATGAGAGAGCAGATAGGTTGGCCGGACGCTGCTACTACGCCTGTTGTTTGAGCGATGGATCGTGCAGACAATTTAAACGCCCTACGGAAAAACGCACGAACAAATGACTGAATAATTGACTATGACTCTTGTTCCATGACTAGAATAAAGGAATTTGGATTGAAATGTGGTGTCGCTAGAAAGGAGCGGTTTCGTGGGCGAGAAAGAATGATGGTAAATCAACGGCGTACTGGGACCGTAAGTCAACGTGTAGTGCGGATACTCTCAAGGAGAGATCTGAGCACCCACGGACTTGTCCGGGGTGCGGTGACGATGATCCAATACCTGCCTAACTAA
The DNA here is from genome assembly GCA_034231615.1 of Meghimatium bilineatum. NCBI lineage: Eukaryota > Metazoa > Mollusca > Gastropoda > Stylommatophora > Philomycidae > Meghimatium > Meghimatium bilineatum. The sequence goes on from CM067302.1 coordinate 2,200,778, forward strand.
CAAAATAATCAGAATTTCTCCAGGGCGCCGGAATCACTAATATTAGCCCTGGTTTCTCCAGGGCGCCGGAATCACTAACATCAGCCCTGGTTTCTCCAGGACGCCAGAATCACTAATATCAGCCCTGGTTTGTCCAGGACGCCGGAATCACTAATATCAGCCCTGGTTTCTCCGGGGCGCCAGAATAACTAGTATCAGCCCTGGTTTGTCCGGGGCGCCAGAATCACTAATATCAGCCCTGGTTTGTCCAGGACGCCGGAATCACTAATATCAGCCCTGGTTTCTCCGGGGCGCCAGAATAACTAGTATCAGCCCTGGTTTCTCCGGGGTGCCAGAATCACTAATATCAGCCCTGGTCTTCTGTATCTTTTTTCTGTTAATTTTGCTTTCTAGTCTTCTTCTTCTGAGTTCAATCTCAAATTCCCACTGGTTAGCAGGATGTAGTCTAGAGAACGGGATGTACTGTGTCATGGTTTACGGCTCCGCTGTGGTATATACGCCTTTCGGCCGGACACATCCGACTTGAGTCTAATTTTAGGCCACATTGGCCAATTAGATGGGCCAGCCAATTCCACCCGAAACATCCTTAATCACATTTTTCGACGTGCATGGAAGGTTACAGTTGTGCTAGTCAGTGCTCCCTTTCTTGGGTCTCGGCAACACCTGGGCGTATTGTGGTATTAATTTCAACAAATCGCTGACACCGTCCGCAGAGTGTGGGTAAAAAAGGAATCCTAAGTAAAAACTAGTGGAATTATCATGAAATCGATGATAGGTGCAACAGCAGCAAAACTATGATTCGACAAGCGAAATTTATAAACATAGGGAAATTAATGCAACTAATCAGGAAAACATACATAAATCAATGTTTCGACAAAAAAGCCTTTAACAAGAGCACAGTTACTGTATTATAATCACATCCCCATCGAGGCCAGCTCCATGAAGTGGTTGTATGGCTTAGTCAAGCCAAAAGTGGCTGGTAATTAATATTGGGCTCTGCCGAAGACGGATATGTGGGACCAATGGCGCAAATAAAACGGTGACACAACGCTGGACAACATCCTACTGGAAATCTAGGCGGACCATTGTCCTGCTACAAGCTAGGTACAGTGGGAGTTTGAGAATGAATGCTGAAAAAGAAGAAGATATTGGTCCACAGTCCGGCTCTGTGTCGAAGTGGTAGAGAGCGCGTGTGTGACGGCAAAGGTACCGAGTTCGATTCCCGCCACAGGCAGTTGTGTATCCGGACCGTTCAGAAAGCAATGGCAAACTACTGAACGTATTTATATTGATTAAAAAATCATACACAGCCAACAAATTCTGGGTTGATAGCCAAGTCCTTTACATGATATACTACCAATTTATTTTCTGCCTAAACGAGCACAGATGCTGAAGTCGGAGATACTAGGCCGAAAGACACAACAACAACCCAATGCTAGAGGAGACCAGACATACCGGAAGAAGATAATTAATGAATAGTAATTTAAAAAACGAACTGGAGGCACAGAAACGAAAGTAAACATGATGCGGAAAATTTACAGAAAATATAATTATAGCGTTAAGGAAGTAGGGTTAAGGGTAAGAAAAATATTAACATCTAAACAAATTACAAACAAGTTAAAAATGAGAATTATAAAATGATACATCTATTCTATATTAATGTATGACTCTAAACATGGACACTAAATAAACAATTAGAAGACAAAATTGATGCCTTTGAGATGTGGGTTTATAAAAGAATAGGGAGAAAATCATGGAAAGAGAAGAAAACAAATAAAGAGGTGCTAAAGACACTTAATATGAAGAAAGAACTACTAAGAGAAATAACGATCAGGCAAATAAAATACTTTGGTCACATTAAAAGATATGACAACTTATTGAAGACCTTACTTGAGGGTAAAGTCAAAGGGAAGAGAGCAAGAGGTAGGCAGAGATACAAGTGGGAGAGTAACATCACACGATGGACAGGTTACAGTCTAGCAGAATGCACCACCAAGACAAGAGAGGGGATGCTGGAGATCCGTTGCTGCCAACCTTCGTTGCGGAAACGGCACTTAATGATGATGAAGGGAGTAGAAATTGATAGGAAGAAAAAAAAATAGTAACAAAGCAAGTCTATAAAGTGTGAACAACTGACAAAGTTGTACAGAAAACGCATACATAACTGATTGTTTTGTTTTCTATTGCGTGTATGTGTGTTATCGATACATTCAATGTAATCGTGTTATCGATACATGCCGTGCTTGAGAACGATAAGTACAGATATTAGATAAGTAATTGCAGTGCTTATTTCAAGGTGTTTAACATCGATTACTTTTGCTAAAAGCTGATGGAACATGTGACTGTTGATAGCATGGCTTCATTAACGACGAGCAGACGTTTCTAAACACGCACATCCCTGATCTCATCTCAGGCGTGCAGTCGGAACTATTCTTTTGATCTGTATCGATTATATTTTATAACCATTTTGATTGTAGCTATCGAACGCCATTGTGAAGAATATTTGGCTAGTGGTCACAAGGGACTACTTTTACACTTAGCGTCGTGATACGTGAGAAGAGTTTGAATGTTGAAAGATCGATAAAATGGATGTAGGTACTGCTATAGATTTTCAGATAACTGTATGACGACGGTTTAGTGGATGCAGTTGTGTGATCCACATTATCCACAGTTTTCGTGCACGAAAAGGAAGCAGAGAACACTAACACAGCTACGTGTCATGTATGTTGGAAGAGGCGATTAAGGAGGTTATTGCAGGGTTCTTTGTATTAAAATATCCGCCACAACAGAATATACGTTTTAAGTAAGGAAGGAATTTACCTATTAAAAAAATCTAAAACACCGTATTTTGTCTTATATCGTGTCTAATTCAAAGCCGAAAATGGATGTGTCGGGCGTCTGATTAATGTCCTCTTCCTCACCAGAAATTTGATGACCTATTTGTGAATAAACGTTAAGGGAGGAAATTTAGCCATATTTAGCCACATTTTGATAAAGTTAAAGGAGGGAATGTACCCATATTTATCCAAATTTTGATAAAGTTAAAGGAGGGAATGTACCCATATTTATCTACATTTTGATAAAGTTAAAGGAGGGAATGTACCCATATTTATCTACATTTTGATAAAGTTAAAGGAGGGAATGTACCCATATTTATCTACATTTTGATAAAGTTAAAGGAGGGAATGTACCCATATTTATCTACATTTTGATAAAGTTAAAGGAGGGAATGTACCCATATTTATCTACATTTTGATAAAGTTAAAGGAGGGAATGTACCCATATTTATCCACATTTTGATAAAGTTAAAGGAGGGAATGTACCCATATTTATCCAAATTTTGATAAAGTTAAAGGAGGGAATGTACCCATATTTATCTACATTTTGATAAAGTTAAAGGAGGGAATGTACCCATATTTATCCACATTTTGATAAAGTTAAAGGAGGGAATGTTCCCATATTTATCCACCTTTTGATAACGTTAAAGGAGGGAATGTACCCATATTTATCCACATTTTGATAAAGTTAAAGGAGGGAATGTTCCCATATTTATCCACATTTTGATAAAGTTAAAGGAGGAAATGTTCCCATATTTATCTATATTTTGATAAAGTTAAAGGAGGGAATGTACCCATAATTATCCTCATTTTGATAAAGTTAAGGGAGGAAATTTAGCCATATTTATCCACATTTTGATAAAGTTAAAGGAGGAAATGTTCCCATATTTATCCACATTTTGATAAAGTTAAAGGAGGGAATGTACCCATATTTATCTACATTTTGATAAAGTTAAAGGAGGGAATGTACCCATATTTATCTACATTTTGATAAAGTTAAAGGAGGGAATGTACCCATATTTATCTACATTTTGATAAAGTTAAAGGAGGGAATGTACCCATATTTATCCACATTTTGATAAAGTTAAAGGAGGGAATGTACCCATATTTATCCAAATTTTGATAAAGTTAAAGGAGGGAATGTACCCATATTTATCTACATTTTGATAAAGTTAAAGGAGGGAATGTACCCATATTTATCTACATTTTGATAAAGTTAAAGGAGGGAATGTACCCATATTTATCTACATTTTGATAAAGTTAAAGGAGGGAATGTACCCATATTTATCCACATTTTGATAAAGTTAAAGGAGGGAATGTACCCATATTTATCCAAATTTTGATAAAGTTAAAGGAGGGAATGTACCCATATTTATCTACATTTTGATAAAGTTAAAGGAGGGAATGTACCCATATTTATCTACATTTTGATAAAGTTAAAGGAGGGAATGTACCCATATTTATCTACATTTTGATAAAGTTAAAGGAGGGAATGTACCCATATTTATCTACATTTTGATAAAGTTAAAGGAGGGAATGTACCCATATTTATCTACATTTTGATAAAGTTAAAGGAGGGAATGTACCCATATTTATCCACATTTTGATAAAGTTAAAGGAGGGAATGTACCCATATTTATCCACATTTTGATAAAGTTAAAGGAGGAAATGTATCCATATTTATCCAAATTTTGATAAAGTTAAGCGAAAGAATTTACCTACGTTTTTGATAACGTTAAGGGACGGAATTTACCCACATTTACCCACATTTACCCGCATTTACCCATATTTATATGGTTAATACGGTTATAACATAAATATCACACCGTATTTCACTGTCTGCTAACTCATTCGATAAACTATCAAATATCTGGCATTAAAAAACACTAAGAAATAACACAAAAACTCAAATTCTGCATAATTTCAACATGAACATATTTGATGCGAAAGTTGGAAAGCAACATCAAACCTAGACCAAAGACTAAACAACTTTGAAAATAAATGTCTTAGAAGGCTACGGAACATATGTTGGTCAGACTTCAAATCAAACACAGTTGTCAGACAATAATCAAAACAAAAATATGTATCCACCTATATTAGAAAGTGTCGCTGGAATTACATCGGACACGCACTACGAATGGATACTTAAAGACTCCCCTGTCAAGCTTTGATGTGGTCACCAAAAGGCAAGAGAAAATGAGGAAGGACAAAAGAAACTTTATGTAGAACTATTACAAGGGAATGTTTCGGTATCAGAAACAATGAAGATCTAAAGCACATTGCAATGAAACAAGAGACATGGAAATCTATGACCCTATGTGCCGTCTTTGGCCCTAGAGGAATAACTAACTAACTGTTATGTGACGTATGTGTGTGTCATGTGACGTATTCCTTCCAGAAGGTTGTCTTCCCAATAAACTCTCTGGACCTCTCTCTGTCTTGGGCGATGTGGCTTGCATTTTCTAGCGATGTATTCATATTATCTTTAATGTCGTCAGTCCATCATCTTCTTGGTCTGCCCCTTCTCCTCTATCCAGGTACTCTTCCCTCCATTATTTGTCTTTCTAAACAGTTTTGTCTCTTTATATGACCAAACAGGCGTAGTTTTCTTTTTGTTATTGTGTTTAGTAACTAACACTCTGGAATATTCAGTGTGTTTATAATATCTGAGTTTCTGATTTTATCCTTCCATGATATTCTAAGTATCTTTCTGTAGCATTTCAGCTTGAATGCGTTGATCTTCTTTGCCGCTGTTTTACTTAGAGTCCATATTTCACAGCCGTATGTTGCAACCGGAAAAATAAAAGTTCGTAACATCAGCACTTTCGTTTCTATTTTGTTGTTTTTCCATATGTTTTTCAGCCGTGTTATTTTGCAATATGCCATTGCCAATCTCTTCCTTATTTCTGCCATGCAGTCTCCTGCACCGTTGATGTTTGCTCCTAAGTATTCAAATTTATCCACACATTCTATCTCGGTATTGTCTATTCTGATTTTTGTTTGTTGAACTAACTAACTAACCCACATTTACCCATATTTACCCACATCTACCCATATTTACCCATATTTACCCACATTTACCCACATTTACCCATATTTACCCACATTTACCCACATTTACCCATATTTACCCACATTTACCCACATTTACCCATATTTACCCACATTTACCCACATTTACCCATATTTACCCACATTTACCCACATCTACCCATATTTACCCACATTTACCCATATTTACCCACATTTATCCACATTTACCCACATCTACCCACATTTTGGTTTAGTTCCTGTTCATGTTTAAATTTCGTAAAAGTGGGGGGGGGGATGTGCTGAAAACCAAATCCCACTTCCCCTTATCTACGCGCTTGACTTCCGTCCGGATGAAGGTTCAGTCTCTTGTACAACATTCCAGTCTCCTGTCTAACATTGTCTCATGTCTATTTTCTCTTGTCTAGGTTATAGATTTTAAACCTATTTTCTCTTGTCTAGGTTATAGATTTTAAACCTATTTTCTCTTGTCTAGGTTACAGATTTTAAACCTATTTTCTCTTGTCTAGGTTATAGATTTTAAACATATTTCTCTTGTCTAGGTTATAGATTTTAAACATATTTTCTCTTGTCTAGGTTATAGATTTTAAACCTATTTTCTCTTGTCTAGGTTATAGATTTTAAACCTATTTTCTCTTGTCTAGGTTATAGATTTTAAACCTATTTTCCCCTGCCTAGGTGATAGATTCTTGCAAAAATTATGTTTTCTTCAAATCCATCCTGTAGTTGGATGTGTCATACCGAAAGTCGCATATATCGCAGCTCAATCTGTAAACTATGATGAAAAATATTACGTTTTCCGAACTACATCTTTCTAATATGCAAGTTTGAAAACGAACGCAAAAGAACAAGCGTTGAGCGGGGAAGAGGGATGGAGCTTACTTACATATTGACTCGTTTCATGGCACAGAATGTATTGTTCTATTTCCCAAAGAGTGGATTTGAACCCCCACCCTCTCTAATCTAGAAACTGGATATTGATATTATTGAACTCTCTTTTCCTATCTTCTCCTCCTCTCTTCTCCTCCTCTCTTCTCCTCCCTCTCTTCTCCTCCTCTCTTCTCCTCCTCTCTTCTCCTCCTCTCTTCTCCTCCTCTCTGCTCCTTCCTCTCTTCTTCTCCATCTCTTCCCGTCTCCTCTTCTACTATTTTCTCATCCCCTCTTCTCTATTCTCTTCTTATCTTTTCTCATATTCTGTCTTATCCCCTCCGTTCTCCTCTCTTCTCCCCTCTCTACTCCTATAAGCTTTCCGCTTCTTCTCGATTCTTCTCCTCCTCTTATGACCATCTTTTCATCCTTTCCTCTACTCTCATTGTTCTCCTTTCTTCTCCTCTCCTCTTCTCTTTTATTCTCGAACCTACTCGTCTCTCGTCTCTCCTCTACTCTCTTTCTCTCTCATCCCAACCATAATTTTATTTTTTCCTCTACTCTCCTACCTACGCTTCTCCTCTTTTACCCCTTCGTATATTCTCCTCCCTTCTCCTCTCCTACCTCTTCCTCTCATTCTGTCTCCTCTCTTCTCTTCTCCTCTCCTCTCTTCTCATATACTCTCCTCTCTTCTCCTCCATTTTCCTCTCCTGTAATCTCCTCCATTCGCATCTCTTCTCTTCCTCTTTACTATTTCTATGCCCTCTCCTCTGTCCCACATCCTCCTATCGTCTCCTCATTTTTTCTATCCTCTAATGTCCTCCTCCTCTCTTCTCCTTTCTCCTCCCCTCATCTATCTCAAACTGTCCCGCCCCCTCATTCTTGACGTTCTAGTCACATTTCATCTTTCAGATTCCCCCTAACCCTACTTATCTGTATCTTCTTCTACCTTCAACCTCTACCACTTTCACTCATTCCCTATTCCCCACAACTGTCATCCTTCTCTCTCCCACCAACCCCCCCTCCCTCACATTTCCTTCCCCTTGAATCTCCGTATCATTCCCCACCAACACCCACTCTCCATTCCTCTCATACCCCTGTAGCACACCATCTATCATTCACAATCTCCCCTACCTCTCTCAATCAATCCAACAACCACACACACCCACACACACACACATACTCAAACACTGAACATAGATGATTCGTCAACCCTCTACCAACCCTCACACTTGCATAAATTCAATTTCCTCGTGTCCAACATTCAACCACAGAATAAAACCAATCCCTGAGAGCCTATCATTTACGTTTTCTACATCCTCAAAACCAACACCACTCCAGCTTTGATCACCCAATCACTATGACAACTGACAACAGTCAATGTTCGCCATATTTGCATAGGCAGTGTCTGACCCCACGGGTTAATGACTTAAATTGATGAGCTTTGACGAGGGTAAAAAAAAAACCTTGCGTGATTTTCAACGGCGTACAGAAGATGACATCGCGTGTGCAACATAATTTAAACCAGGTTTTCACAGGTGAGAATTGGAAGGAAATGAGTGTAATGAACAGGCAAAATTGCAGGTATAATGAGTAATTCTTCTAGAAATTATCTCCGTTAAATAAGGATGGATTTAAATCTTCGAGCGGTTGTGTTGGAAGATTGGTTTTTTTTGGGGTGATAAGATGTGGGACATAAGTGTCATATGTTATTACTTCCATGTCAGCTGTCTTCGTAAATTACTAAACATCCCTCCCGTGTGTTGCGAGGCCGGAAATAGGAGCAAAGAATAGCAACACTGTTTACCTTCCACGTATGTCGTAAAAGGCGACTAAGGAGGTTATGGGATGGAGTAGGCTGTTCCATCCCATATAGGGTCAGTGACCCAAAGCCATGCTGAAGTCGGATGTGTCAGGCCGAAAGGCGCAGACATCGCTGCAATGCCGTAAACCATGACACAACGCATTCCGTTCTCCGGACTACATCCTGCTAATCTGCAGGAGTTTGAGAACGAACAAAGAAGAAGAAGAAGACTAAACCTCCATTGGTGAGACAATATACCAGACTATGAGATATTTGAACAAATTAGCCTCAACAAGCATCTACAAACTACTTATGAAGGCGCAAGCACGCAGGGCAGGTCATCTTGTGCGTATGAAGGACTCGCGTCTACCAAAACAAATATATTATGGACCACTAAAGACAACACAACTTGAATGTGTATCCACCTATATTAGAAAGGGTCGCTGGAATTACATTGGACACGCGCTACAAATGGATACTGAAAGACTCCCCTGTCAAGCTTTGATGTGGTCACCAAAAGGCAAGAGAAGACGAGGTAGACCAAAAGAAACTTTACGTTGAACTATTACAAGAGAATGGTTCATCATCGGTATCAGAAACAATGAAGATCTAAAGCAAATTGCAATGAAACGAGAGACATGGAAATCTATGACATCCGTCCTATGTGCCGTCTTTGGCCCTAGAGGAATAACTAACGAACTCAAGACAGGACTTCGAAAAGTTGGAGGACAGAAAAAGCGTTTCAAAGACGCACTCAAGTCCTCACTGAAACAATTAATATTTACGTAGGCTCCTGGGAGAGCCTCGCTCAGGATAGAACAGCATGGGTTTACAGTCTCAGAACTGGAGCAATGTGGCAGAAGAGACCAGGCAAGATACTGCAAGACAGAAGCGGGCAATTAGAAAAGACAAAACATCTCAACGTTCCATAGACACCCTCTACAGATGTAAATTGTGTGAAAGAACTTTTTATGTGGAAGAAAGTTTAATACAATGTGGAAACAGACAAATCTATGTTAATACGAGAGTTTAAGACAGCGTGGAAGTTGACAAAAGCAATAGCAGAACGTAAAGACCACAACAAGGAAATGTCACGAAAAGATGACACCACTATCTTCAGACTTCGAATGGGACACAGCAGACTGAGAAATCAAATGTATCACACAACTAGGTACATGAGGCTGAGAAGTTAGATGTACAACTAAACTGAGTACATCAGACAAAGACATCAGATATAGAACTAGACTGGGTACAGTAGACAAAATCGTCAAATGTACATCAAAATTGGGTACAACAGATAAAACCGTGAAATATTACAACTAAACTGGGTACAGAAGACAAAAATATCAAATGTACAACCAAACTGGGTACAGCAGAAAAAAACGTCAAATGTACAACCAAACTGGGTACAGCAGAAAAAAAACGTCAAATGTACAACCAAACTGGGTACAGAAGACAAAAATATCAAATGTACAACCAAACTGGGTACAGCAGAAAAAAAACGTCAAATGTACAACCAAACTGGGTACAGAAGACAAAAATATCAAATGTACAACCAAACTGGGTACAGCAGAAAAAAAACGTCAAATGTACAACCAAACTCGGTACAGAAGACAAAAATATCAAATGTACAACCAAACTGGGTACAGCAGAAAAAAAACGTCAAATGTACAACCAAACTGGGTACAGAAGACAAAAATATCAAATGTACAACCAAACTGGGTACAGCAGAAAAAAAACGTCAAATGTACAACCAAACTCGGTACAGAAGACAAAAATATCAAATGTACAACCAAACTGGGTACAGCAGAAAAAAAACGTCAAAAGTACAACCAAACTGGGTACAGAAGACAAAAATATCAAATGTACAACCAAACTGGGTACAGCAGAAAAAAAACGTCAAATGTACAACCAAACTGGGTACAGCAGAAAAAAACGTCAAATGTACAACCAAACTGGGTACAGAAGACAAAAATATCAAATGTACAACCAAACTGGGTACAGCAATAAAAAAACGTCAAATGTACAACCAAACTGGGTACAGAAGACAAAAATATCAAATGTACAACCAAACTGGGTACAGCAGAAAAAAACGTCAAATGTACAACCAAACTCGGTACAGAAGACAAAAATATCAAATGTACAACCAAACTGGGTACAGCAGAAAAAAAACGTCAAATGTACAACCAAACTGGGTACAGAAGACAAAAATATCAAATGTACAACCAAACTGGGTACAGCAGAAAAAAAACGTCAAATGTACAACCAAACTCGGTACAGAAGACAAAAATATCAAATGTACAACCAAACTGGGTACAGCAGAAAAAAAACGTCAAATGTACAACCAAACTGGGTACAGAAGACAAAAATATCAAATGTACAACCAAACTGGGTACAGCAGAAAAAAAACGTCAAATGTACAACCAAACTCGGTACAGAAGACAAAAATATCAAATGTACAACCAAACTGGGTACAGCAGAAAAAAAACGTCAAATGTACAACCAAACTGGGTACAGAAGACAAAAAACGTCAAATGTACAACCAAACTCGGTACAGAAGACAAAAATATCAAATGTACAACCAAACTGGGTACAGCAGAAAAAAAACGTCAAATGTACAACCAAACTCGGTACAGAAGACAAAAATATCAAATGTACAACCAAACTGGGTACAGCAGACAAAAATATCAAATGTACAGCCAACCTGGGTACAGCAGAAAAAAAAATCAAATGTACAGCCAAACTGGGTACAGCAGAAAAAAATATCAAATGTACAGCCAAACTGGGTACAGCAGAAAAAAAAATCAAATGTACAGCCAAACTGGGTACAGCAGACAAAAATATCAAATGTACAGCCAAACTGGGTACAGCAGACAAAAATATCAAATGTACAGCCAAACTGGGTACAGCAGACAAATGGGACACAATAGATTGAGAAGACAACGTGGACAGGTTATGGAATTAGGTGACTGCCTTCCGGACATAAATACGCTAAATATAACAATCTTTATACGGAACTATTCCAACAATCATTTGTAGGGAAATACTCCAACAATCATGTGTAGGGAACTACTGCAACATTTGTACAGAAAGTCGTCAACGACCTCTAATCTCTTCCTTTTCTTTTTCAAGACCGAGCATTGATGACAATTTGAATTATATGACACAAGTACAGAGAACCAACTATCCAACCATCCATCCATCCGTCCGTCCATCCATCCACCCATCCGTCCATCCATCGATAAATCTATCTATCTATCTATCTATCTATCTATCTATCTATCTATCTATCTATCTATCTAATCTAATCTAATCTAATCTAATCTAATCTAATCTAATCTAATCTAATCTAATCTAATCTAATCTAATCTAATCTAATCTAATCTAATCTAATCTAATCTAATCTAATCTAATCTAATCTAATCTAATCTAATCTAATCTAATCTAATCTAATCTAATCTAATCTAATCTAATCTAATCTAATCTAATCTAATCTAATCTAATCTAATCTAATCTAATCTAATCTAATCTAATCTAATCTAATCTAATCTAATCTAATCTAATCTAATCTAATCTAATCTAATCTAATCTAATCTAATCTAATCTAATCTAATCTAATCTAATCTAATCTATCTATCTATCTATCTATCTATCTATCTATCTATCTATCTATCTATCTATCTATCTATCTATCTATTTATCTATCTATTTATCCATCTATCCATATATCTAATCTAATCTAATCTAATCTAATCTAATCTAATCTAATCTAATCTAATCTAATCTAATCTAATCTAATCTAATCTAATCTAATCTAATCTATCTATCTATCTATCTATCTATCTATCTATCTATCTATCTATCTATCTATCTATCTATCTATCTATCTATCTATCTATCTATCTATCTATCTATCTATCTATCTATCTATCTATCTATCTATCTATCTATTTATCCATCTATCCATATATCCATCTATCCATATATCCATCTATCCATATACCCATCTATTCATGCATCCAACCATCCATCCATCCATTCATCATCCATCCATCTCTATCTGTCTATCTTTCTGTCTGTCTATCAAATTAGCTGTGTGTCTGTCTGTCTATTCGTTCGTTTCTTCATCCATTCTGTCTATCCGACCGTCTGCCTGTATTTCTGTCAGTCTGTCTGTCTCTTGAATAACATCTGTTAAATTCTCCCCATCATTTTCATCAATCCACTGGATACTATCATACCACTCCAAGCCTTGTAATCCACACAAACATCCATATTCATGACCAAATATCTCCCAGCCCAGGAACGGCGGGGATCAGGAGGGGAGGTGGTTGAGAGCCTCACGTGTCAGACATCAACAACGCATCATCCTCTCCACCATCTGACCAACAACCACAACACATTTACATAATCCAGACGCCTTTCATTAAATCCTTATCTGTTAACTGTGGCAGGTGGAATGCGAGCTCAACTACCAAGCCGGAGATATCCACGCCTCTAGACAACAGTATAAACAGTAATCAATAAAAACTTGGAACCACTTTTTCTCCTGACAATTGTCAAACAAATCAAACGAAACAATGTTCAGGATTTGTTTCGTTTTATTTGAAGTAATGAAAGGGAAATAGAAATTTATCGTTTTACGGCGAACAATATTAAGTTTAGCTCGAATGAAGGTTCGGGTGTCTATAGATAAATAGTTTTACTATGATTAGAACGTCTTGAGACAGACTATTGAGGGAAGATAGACAGATTAAGTGTGAAGACGCTGGAAGGAAATGAGGGAATGCTGAGAGAGTGTACGGGGAAATGAGGCACTTAATTGAAGGAGTTATACTGAGATGAGGTGATTGGGTGCGAGAGTAAGATCATTGTTGGAGGAGGAAACGAGAGCTGGAATAGTGGAGGGCTCCGGAAATACTAACTTCTGTTATTTACATTAATTTATTATTAACAGACACGGACAGATATGCAAATATGTAAGATTAGGTGAATAAACGGTGAGGCACATAGTGCATCTCTACGCCCAATGTACCGCGTTAGAATCTCGCTGCAGGCAATTGTTTGTCAGGACCGTTCAGAAAAGTTGCCACGAACAGAGCTAAAAAAAACAGTTGACGTTTCGACTAAGAATTCTTCATAGGACAAAAACCAACCAAGATGAATATTACACACTCCAAAAAAAGTCATGGTGTGAAAGATGTACACATGTAGATAACCAAGGAGACACTATGGAAGAAAAACAAGACAGAACACACATACAACAAGAACAAAAGAAAGAGTAAAAACACACACATAAGACTGAGCAAACTAAAAGAAAAATCAAAGAACAATCTTCTTCTGAAATGTTCTTGAAATGTTCTTGAAATGTGTTATTCACTGAAGTTGAACTGAACGGTAGAGCTAAATGTCACTTCATATAAGTGCCAGTGGAATACAGATCGTAAGCAAAGTTAACAGTTTACATAGGAGAGTGTAAACATAGTTAACGGTAAACATAGGAGAGTGTAAACAAAGTTAACAGTAAACATAGGAGAGTGTAAACAAAGTTAACAGTAAACATAGGAGAGTGTAAATAAAGTTAACGGTATACATAAGACAATGTAAACAAAGTTAACAGTAAACATAGGACAATGTAAACAAAGTTAACAGTATACATAGGAGAGTGTAAATAAAGTTAACAGTAAACATAGGACAATGTAAACAAAGTTAACAGTATACATAGGAGAGTGTAAATAAAGTTAACAGTAAACATAGGACAATGTAAACAAAGTTAACGGTATACATAGGACAGTGTAAACAAAGTTAACGGTATACATAGGACAGTGTAAACAAAGTTAACAGTAAACATAGGACAATGTAAACAAAGTTAACAGTAAACAAAGGATAGCGTAAACATAGAGGGTAAAAGATGAACAATAAAATAATAGAAGACAAGCTATTGACGACACAGAGGAAGACTCCATGTTGCATGAGCCCTCATACTTTAGAGAGCTGTGTTATCCCCAGACACTGAGCATTTATCCTTGGAACGTATTTATATTGTTTAGAATAGCCCTAATCCATCAAATGTCTTCAGTAGCAGTTAAAGGGGAGCCTGCAGTAGTAGATATAGGGGCGTCAAATTATAAAACTGTTTTAAGAATAATTTCTCTGTTATGAAATTGTTATCCGATACCCTTACCCCTACCCTCACCCTAAACCCCCCTTTTCTTATTATTCCGACATTATGAAGAATTTCCACCCATTCATTGAACTATTGATCCGAATTTTTTTCGACTATATTAAGGCGTATTGGTTATTTGTAAATAGCAGACGGCACACCAGTGTTATTTTGAGCAAAATTGCAAAGCATTTAGCCCCGAGGAGGTCCCTAGCTCAGAGTAAATCCTTGGTTTGTATATGTTATTAGATGGCGGAGTGCCTCGTTTACTCAACTGTGTCGTGTGTATACTGAGGGTCTATGATTTTCCATCCAAAGCGCACGAATTTCGATTTATTTTGTCTTCAAGACAGATCTGGTCTAATCACAAGCTGTGTTACGGCTCCAAGCCGTATTCTGGTGGAACCTCGCGCTGATTTACAGCCCCCAAACTTCAATATAGACACACATCGTTTCTACAGCTCCAAGCTGTTATTTCGTATAATCACAGCCGAGAACTTTTATGATCTAGTCACACCGTCTCAACAGTTGAGAACTCTTTTTAGATCTAGTCACACCGTCTCAACAGTTGAGAACTCTTTGTAGATCTAGTCACACCGTCTCAACAGTTGAGAACTCTTTGTAGATCTAGTTACACTGTCTCAACAGATGAGAACTGTTTTATGATCTAGTCACACCGTCTCAACAGTTGAGAACTCTTTTTAGATCTAGTCACACCGTCTCAACAGTTGAGAACTCTTTGTAGATCTAGTCACACCGTCTCAACAGTTGAGAACTCTTTGTAGATCTAGTTACACTGTCTCAACAGATGAGAACTGTTTTATGATCTAGTCACACCGTCTCAACAGTTGAGAACTCTTTGTAGATCTAGTTACACTGTCACAACAGATGAGAACTGTTTTATTATCTAGTCACACCGTCTCAACAGATGAGAGTAATAGTGTAATAAAGTTCTGCTAATAACTGGGGACACACATAATAACGCACACAAATCGACGTTTCGACCAAAAGACCTTTATCAAGACAACAACTAGGCCTTTTGGTACAAATGTCGATTTGTGTGTGTTATTATGTGTGTCTCCAGGTATTAGCAAAACATTAGTACCCTATTCCTGGATCTACCTGTTGGATTTCAGTTTTGCTCAGTAAGTACATATTATCGATTTTCAGCAGATGAGAACTGTTTGTAGATCTAGTCACACTGTCTCAACAGACGAGAACTTTGTAGATCTAGTCACACTGTCTCAACAGACGAGAACTTTGTAGATCTAGTCACACTGTATCAACAGACGAGAAGTGTTTGATATTTATAATTTTTCCAAAACATCTCATTCACATGCTGTGATCTTCTTTGCTATGCAACCATTGCAGTCTTCCTCTCGCTCACAGTTTAACATTTCTACACAACAAGTCATTTGTCGTATCATAGTTTAACATTTCTACACAACAAGTCATTTGTCGTATCATAGTTTAACATTTCTACACAGCAAGTGATTTGTCGTATCATAGTTTAACATTTCTACACAGCAAGTCATTTGTCGTGCAGACATGTTAAATAGACGGGTTGTATGATACCATGGTTGCTGGTGCGCCTCTCGGCCTGGTATCTATGACTTCAGCACTTGTGTTTGCTTGGGCAAGATTGTGGTCCTTCTCGGTATAGGGCTTTGTCTTGACCAACCTTAGTTTCCAGCCAAAGCCTCATCTCCACTTCATGAAGTTTGCCACGACGGCGAACCACTGCAGTGATCTAATATCTCTTCCACCACTTATCTTCTTCGTAGTCAACCAATAGCTTCAAACCGTATTCTATCTACGCCCAGACATGGTGCCACTCGATCGGTTGTATTATGCCATATTACCAAATGCCATCTACTCCCAGACATGGTGCCACTCGATCGGTTAAATTATTCCACATTACCAAATCCCATCTAAGCTCAGACATGATGCCACTCGGATGGTTAAATTATACCACATTACCAAATCCCATCTAAGCCCATACATAGTGCCACTCGATCGGTTAAATTATTCAAAATTACCAAATCCCATATAAGCCCAGACATGGTGCCACTCGATCGGTTCAATTATTCCAAATTACCAAATCCCATCTAAGCCCAGACATGGTGCCACTCGATCGGTTAAATTATTCCAAATTACCAAAACCCATATAAGCCCAGACATGGTGCCACTCGATCTGTTAAATTATTCCACATTACCAAATCCCATCTAAGCCCAGACATGGTGCCACTCGATCGGTTAAATTATTCCACATTACCAAATCCCATCTAAGCCCAGACATGGTGCCACTCGATCGGTTAAATTATTCCACATTACCAAAATTTAATTAAAACTTCTGACCCGAGAAACAAATGTATATTTTATTTCCCACCGAGATCCGACCGTTTAATTACAAGCAGTGAAAAGAAATAATTAAGTTCCAATAAAAAAGGAGAAAAAATACACGCCTCTGGTGACAAATGCATGATGGTTTCACTCTCTAAATCTAGACAGAGAGAAAAGAACAAAGACCGCTTTAAATAGCAAACAAACAGGGAGAAAAAGTATTATCCAAAACAGGACATTTTGTCTATTATTTAAAATAATTAGTTGTTGTGTCCCTTGGGAGAGATAATCCTGGCTACGTCCCCTGACAAAATAAATAAGAATCGAATTTTAAATTATTGATAGAGAATTAGAATATCTAATTTTCTCTCTGTCTACTTTTCTTGGTCTCTAATTATTGATAGAGAATTAGAATTTCTAATTTTCTCTCTGTCTACTTTTCTTGGTCTCTAATTATTCCGGAATATCACTTTCTCTCTCTCTCTCTCCTTCTCCTGCAGTTTTCTAAATGATATATCCGTCCCATATACTCTATCTATCTACCTACCTACCTACCTACCTACCTAATCTAATCTATCTAATCTAATCTAATCTAATCTAATCTAATCTAATCTAATCTAATCTAATCTAATCTAATCTAATCTAATCTAATCTAATCTAATCTAATCTAATCTAATCTAATCTAATCTAATCTAATCTAATCTAATCTAATCTAATCTAATCTAATCTAATCTAATCTAATCTAATCTAATCTAATCTAATCTAATCTAATCTAATCTAATCTAATCTAATCTAATCTAATCTAATCTAATCTAATCTAATCTAATCTAATCTAATCTAATCTAATCTAATCTAATCTAATCTAATCTAATCTAATCTAATCTAATCTAATCTAATCTAATCTATCTAATCCAATCCAATCCAATCCAATCCAATCCAATCCAATCCAATCCAATCCAATCCAATCCAATCCAATCCAATCCAATCCAATCCAATCCAATCCAATCCAATCCAATCCAATCCAATCTAATCTAATCTATCCTATCTATCTATCTATCTAATCTATCTATCTATCTATCTATCTATCTATCTATCTATCTATCTATCTATCTATCTATCTATCTATCTATCTATCTATCTATCTATCTATCTATCTATCTATCTATCTATCTATCTATCTATCTATCTATCTATCTATATCTTTCTATATCTATCTATCTATCTATCTATCTATCTATCTATCTATCTATCTATCTATCTATCTATCTATCTATCTATCTATCTATCTATCTATCTATACGATGTGGCCTTTGTTTGTCTTGCGGCGTCAGGGGTGAAAGAGTTCTCTGGAGATGGCCTTCTTGTGCGCTGTTTGTAAGCTTGCTCATGTGGCTTCTTTGATTTCTGTGATCCATCTTTTACATGGTCTGCCTCTGGCTTTATAACCGTTATGTCTATGTGTTATGGTCATCTGTGGCATGATATCTGTCAGTAGTCTGGAAGCGTGTGAAAACCACTTGATCTGTTGTCTTTTGATGTGTTCCAATACTGGTATTGTTTTGGTTATCTGTCTGATGTTATCGTTTCTAATTCTATCTCTTAATGACACTCCGAGTATTCTTCGTAGACATGCCATTTCTGTTGTCACAATTTTTCTAATGTCATGTTCTGTCATTGTCCAGGTTTGACACTGGTAACATGGTGATGGAATAATAATAGTCTTGTTAATGCAACTTTAGTGTCTATGTTTACATTTTTGTTCTTGAAAACACGTATCATCTGTCCTAGGATCTGGTATGTTTTGTTGCATCTATTTTGTATCTCTTTACTTGTTTTCTCTTCACTCGATATAATGCTTCCTAAGTAAGTGAACTCATTTATTTGTTTAAGGTGTTTATCATCGATGGAGATAGTGATATTTCTTTCTTTCTTTGCTATTGCCATTATTTCTGTCTTTTCAATATTAATCTTCATGTTAAATTTTTGTCATGTTGTGTGGAGTCTGTTCATATGTTCTGTCAAATGTTCTTCTGATGTCGCTATTAGTACTTGGTCGTCTGCAAAGAGTAGTTCGTTTAATTTGTCTTTTATGTTATCTTCTTCGTTGGTACTTGTTAGTTTACAGATGTTGTCGATATATGTTGTAAAAAATAGGAGGAATAAGACACATCCCTGGCGAACTCCTAATTGAATTTGGAACTTATTGTGTCCCATATACTGCAATGTGTATTTAAATAGTCCTTAGTAGAACACAGATTTTAGAAGTTTGACTTGATGGCAACTGACAGACTATCACTAATGGGCTATGGGGTGTAAACACGAAAAATTACAAATAACAATACATAAGACATTTTCAACGTTTCGAAACATTAGATCTTTATCAAGAATGTACAAACCATTTAAAAAAAATTATACAGTAAGAGCAATGTTACCATCACAGAGGAACTAGAACGCAGACATGTAAACAATATGAAGTTCAAGGATACTGACGTACGTGTAAAATTGTAGTCATGGAAGCGGGATTTGTTGAAAAATGGAACGGGATATGATAGCCTGTCAGTTGTCATCAATTGAAACTTCTAAAACCTGTGTTCTACGTAAGCAATATTGTTAATCAGTTTTGCAGCAGTATTATCTTTTATTGATTGTGTATTTCAAATGCAGACTTCGGTTTTTTTCCCTTTGAACTAGAACAGTAGGGTCGAGAGGAGGTTTGTGCCAAATGGGCATGCTACATTCACCATATCAGCTGCCGAAGCGTAGCAGGACACAAGCAGAAGCTGTTCAGACTTGATTCTTGATTAGGAACAAGCGTCACAGCACTGGGCGCATTCCCATATATGCTCCTTCTACAATATGGAATCTGAGAGTTATGAATCTCGGATGTAATATTGATACAAATTGAATCAACACATCGTGCCATTTCCGAAACCGCTTCGTGAAAAAATAAAATTCAGCTGGCGATTTCTTGCCTGACACGACCGCTTCTCCAGTCGATCCAGCTGCAATTGGGTACCTGACCTGTGAGTTATGGAAGGCAAACACAGCGAGGAAGGGAGCTGGCCATCCTAAATAATGTAACAGAAATTATAAAATGTTTCTCTATATAGCGCACCGAGGGGCACCTCAAGGAGACACAGCGCCTTTTTTTGAAGAGATAGCTGTGAATATTGTGTGCAAACTGTCTTATGTATGATTCCCTATTTTGATATTGTGTTCCTGTTTGCAATATTGTGTTATTTTATTGTGTTCTTCGGAAATAATTATCAAAATATGGGGTTCCATAACATCTAATCAACTTGTGTAAAAATTCTTCAGACCAACGGAAATTAAACCAGTCCGTTCACCGCCGAAGACGGATGTGTTGGGCCATTGGCGCAAATAAAACGGCAATACAATGCCGTTCCATTCTCTGGACTATATTGAACTGGAGATCTTGTAGGACCATTGTCCTGTTACAAGAGAAATCCAGCGGGAGTTTGAGAATGAACGCTGAAGAAGAAACCAGTCCGTTCTGACGGCACCAAATCGCCTGGCATTTAGAGTAAACGGGGTTTTTCCGTGCATGACTAACCGCATCTAAAAAAAAAGTGCGATTTTGCTAAGACATTCAAACTGTGTACTCAAATCACTTAGTACGGACCAGTCGAGATATGGACTATTACAACAACAACGAACATCCCGTACAATTGTTGAGATATCCCCAGTAACACAAACATATAACATCCGTATAAGATCAGACAAATAACATATTTTGGACACATTAAAAGACATGACACCTTATTGAAGACCTTACTTGAGGGTAAAGTCAAAGGGAACGCGAGCAAGAGGTAGACAGAGATACAAGTGGGAGAGTAACATCACACGATGGACAAGTTACAGTCTAGCAGAGTGCACCACCAAGACAAGAGACAGGAGATGTTGGAGATACGTTGCAGCCAACCTTCGGTGCGGAGACGGCACTTAATGATGATGAGATATACAATTTTTAAATGTCAACTATTATCCGTGAAAAGTTGGCAGATAAAAATCGAAATATAAACTACCCAATCACAGCAAGAAGATCAGTCCAAAAGGATTGTCTATAGGCAGGGAACGATACACAATAAACAAAGATAAATGATTAATTATAGAAGCAAGGAGCAGGAATTTGAAATATCTTGAGAGCACTTTTACAGAATGTGGAAGGATGGCCAGAGTGATCGAATTTAGAATTCAAAGATCTAACTACGTAAATTATAAGCTTACACCCATTTTTAAACACAAATCTATCCAGATGGAACACAAGAGGCAAATCATAAATTCAATCTTCATCCCAACATTATGTTGTCAATGTCAAACATGGACACTAATTAAAGAACAAGAGAGAAAGCTTACTACGTGTGAAATGAGATGTCTAAGAAAAGCAGCAAACAGAACAAGAAGAGATCATGCGAGAAATGAAGAGATTACAAGAAATCATGTGAGAAATGAAGAGATTACAAGAAATCATGTGAGAAATGAAGAGATTACAAGAACATTTAATCAAATATATTGAAAAATGAATAGAGACTGAAATGGTTTGGCCACTTAATTGGTATGAACCCTCAATGAACCCTCAATGAGCACTCAATGAACCCTCAATGAACCCTCAATGAACCCTCAATGAACCCTCAATGAACCCTCAATGAACCCTCAATGAGCATCATATAATATATTTTGTCCCGTTATGCTCATTGAGGGTCCATTGAGGGCTCATTGAGGGCTCATTGAGGGCTCATTGAGGGTTCATTGAGGGTTCAAAGATACATATAATATTCAAATATTGAGATATGGTCTCATTTCACGGTAATGAACCATTATAATTCTGTTTGCTATAGATATTTATAGTATTTAATGTCCGCCTTGGGTGGAGCGCATGGGCGTGTGGAACATCAAGGAATGGACAGGGCAAGATATTTCCACACTCATCCGCATCGCTGAGGATAGAATTCGCTGGAGGACTCTGTGTGCTGAGGCATCCAATATGGTACCCCTATGACCCTGAAGGGTTACGGGTTTATTGATTGATTGATTGATGGGAGTGTAGCTAGAACACAGTTCTCAGACCCTTGAGGTTCCGGTTTCAATCCACGGTCGGGACAGGATTTTATTTTTCAGAGGTACAATACAAATCCTTCCTGTACATGTCGCGGCGTGTGCTATGGCAAAGCGACCTTATTTCCACAGACCATAGAAATCCTCCCTGCACTCCTTCACAATAAATCCCCCCCCCCCCAATTAAAAAAAAAGAGTTGCGAGGCGTAGGCGTAGTGTTACTCCGAGTGTCATTAAGAGATAGAATTAGAAATGATAACATCAGACAGATAACCAAAACAATACCAGTATTGGAACACCTCAAAAGGCAACAGATCAAATGGTTTTCACACGCTTCCAGACTACCGGCAGATAGCATGCCACAAATGACCATGACACATAGACATAACGGTTATAAAGTCAGAGGCAGACCATGTAAAAGATTGATCACAGAAATCAAAGAAGCCACAGGAACAAGCTTACAAACAGCGCACAAGAAGTCCATCTCCAGAGAACTCTTCCACCCCTGACGTCGCAAGGCAAACAAAGGCCACAGCGTATAGACAGACAGACAGACAGGCAGACAGATATATAGATAGATAGATAGATAGATAGATAGATAGGTAGACAGACAGATAGACAGGCAGACAGATATATAGATAGATAGATAGATAGATAGGTAGACAGACAGATAGATAGATAGATAGATAGATAGATAGATAGATAGTGTTACAGCTATTTGACTGTTTGACTGGTATTCAAGAGGTCGTACGTTCGAATGCCACCGAGTCTGCTAAAGATAATTGCTTGAAACTACACAATTAAGTTCTATGAGTAGTACTCTCGATACGCGGAATGCAGTTACGCTGAGAGCAGTGCCGTATTTAATAATATCCGGACTTGATAATGCCCTAAGCTATTTGAGATATGTGGCCCTTTATAGGTCCAGATATTATATGTCAGTGCCAAATATAATTTTTTGGGGGCCCCGAACACAGTGGGGGTTCTAAGCTATAGCTTGTTTAGCTTATACGCAAATCCCGTCCTGGTTGAAAGGGACGGAGTTCATATGGGGCAACATGAGTACAATTAATTATATCCTCTACGTTCTGTGAGCCTTTTTCAGTTATCCCTTTTTTGTGTGTCCTTTTTCTGTGAGCCCTTTTCTGTGAGCTTTTTCCTGTAAGCCCTTTTCTGTGATCCATTTTTTCTGCGAATTCTATCTCTGTGAAGATTTATATCGTCAATTCACTATTTTTTTGTTGTACAGTTTTATAACGTGTATGCTTCGCATGTTCGCCGAAGTTTATCTGGTTGCAGGAAACACATTTCAATCAGGAACATGAGGAAATTTGGATACATCAGGGCGCAGAATACATTAAGATATAAACTGAATATATTCTGGTCAGCATTTTTCATCTGTTGACAATACACGCAATCCTATCGCGTGAAAAACGAATTTCTAAAAGTAGAAATGCCATTTCCTGTCCAGCTTCTACCACAGTCACAAAACTATTTACCTTTCTCACTGGTCACTGCGCCAAAGTGCGGTCTAACTAATACTTCGCGAATTGCAGCCTACGTCTTAGAGAAAATGTGGTCCATGGATGTCTGTACCGGGACTAAAGCAAAATAAATTATAAGCGTACGAAGAGTTTGGGGGGGGGGGGAATGGAAACACTAATCTATTTAGTGGTATGGCCAGTGTAAGATAGACTTTTATTAGGATTTAGTAGGCTGTGATATCAACAGTGCTTATAGTGTGTCTGTACGTTTAATCTCGTGAGGTTGGATAGATAGAACGATGGATGGATAATTGGGTGAATGGATAGATAGATGGATGGATGGATAAATAGATGGATGAAAAGATAGATGGATGATGGATGAATAGATATATGGATGCTTGGATGGATAGATAAATGGATGAGATAGGTATATGGATGTATAAATAGATACATCAGATATATAGTATAGGTATGTAGATAGACAGAAAGATTGCCATATAGACATGCAGACACAGATAGACAGACAGATAGACAGACAGACAGATAGACAGACAGATAGATAGACAGACAGACAGACAGACACAGATAGACAGACAGATAGACAGACAGATAGACACAGACAGACAGACAGACAGACAGACAGACAGATAGACAGACAGACAGACAGACACAGATAGACAGATAGACATATAGACAGACTGACAGACGGACGGACGGACAGGACAGGACAGGACACCACAGGACAGGACAGGACAGGACAGGACAGGACAGGACAGGACAGGACAGGACAGGACAGGACAGGACAGGACAGGACAGGACAGGACAGGACAGGACAGGACAGGACAGGACAGGACAGGACAGGACAGGACAGGACAGGACAGGACAGGACAGGACAGGACAGGACAGGACAGGACAGGACAGGACAGGACAGGACAGGACAGGACAGGACAGGACAGGACAGGACAGGACAGGACAGGACAGGACAGGACAGGACAGACAGACAGACAGACAGACAGACAGACAGACAGACAGACAGACAGACAGACAGACAGACAGACAGATAGATAGATAGATAGATAGATAGATAGATAGATAGATAGATAGATAGATAGATAGATAGATAGATAGATAGATAGATAGATAGATAGATAGGGTGCCCATTAGATACAACAGCACATAATCTACTCACACGTCTCTATCTTCAGCCATTTGGAGGAGTGTAGAAACATAACGCCTAGGCAATTACTTGCTGTTATTAATCCAGGATTTTCTCAGTTTCCCATTTCTCCTTCTAACCTCGACTCCTCCTTCCGAAATAGTATTAGAAAGAGAGCCGTGTCTGGTTACTTGTACAAACCAAACAAGTTTACACCGCGTCATCACTGCCAAACGCGGTTCTTGATAACATTGGTTTATAGGTAGGTCATTATCATGTGATATATTCTTTCCAGAACGTGGGCCTCCTTATGGATTCTCTGAACACTCTGCGAGGCGCACTCTTCCCCTGTTGCCGTTAACTCTGCCTTCAGCTATTAATCTTTCCATGTGTTATGTCTCTTTATTTGACCAAAAAAAAACCCCACTTCTTTCTTGTTAGGATGGACGTTTATTGATTTGAACACGTCTATATTTGTTTTGTTTTTTTAGCTGTCCATGGTATACATAAGAGGAACAAGAAGAACAAGAAGAATAAACATAAACATACAGGGAGAGAAACTACAACAGAAGAACAAGAGCTAAACATAAACATACAGGGAGAGAAACTACAACAAGTAAAACAGTATCAATATCTTGGACACATAGTCACAAATGATGGCAGATGTGAAACAGAAGTTAAAAGGAGAATAGGAATGGCTAAAAGTACCTTCAATGACATGAGGAAATTATTAACATCTAAACAAATTACAAACAAGTTAAAAATGAGAATTATAAAATGCTACATCTATTCTATATTAATGTATGGCTCAGAAACATGGACACTAAATAAACAATTAGAAGACAAAATTGATGCCTTTGAGATGTGGGTATATAGAAGAATAGGGAGAACATCATGGAAAGAGAAGAAAACAAATAAAGAGGTGCTAAAGACACTTAATATGAAGAAAGAACTACTAAGAGAAATAAAGATCAGACAAATAAAATATTTTGGACACATTAAAAGGCATGGCACCTTATTGAAGACCTTACTTGAGGGTAAAGTCAAAGGGAAGCGAGCAAGAGGTAGGCAGAGATACAAGTGGGATAGTAACATTACACGATGGACAGGTTAAGTCTAGCAGTGTGCACCACCAAAACAAGAGACGGCGGATGTTGGAGATCCATTGCAGCCAACCTTCATTGCGGAGACGGCACTTGGTGATGATGATGGTATACGTAAACATCTTCTGTAGCATTTCTTCTTCTTCTTCTGCGTTCATTGTCAAACTCCTGCAGATTAGCAGGATGTAGTCCGGAGAATGGAATGCGTTGTGTCATGGTTTACAGCATTGCTGCGATATCTGCGACTTTCGGCCTGACACATACAACTTCAGCATGGCTTTCGGTCACTGACCCTATATGGGATGGGACAGCCAACTCCATCACATAACCTCCTTAGTCGCCTTTTATGACATTCGTGGAAGGTAAACAGTGTTGCTATTCTTTGCTCCCTTTTCAGGCCCCGGCAACACACGGGCGACTGTAGCATTTCATTTCTAAAGTCGAAAGCAGCGATTATCATTGCTTCTGTTTTATTTAATGTCCATGCTTCTTAAGCGTATATTGTAACTGGGAATACGTATGTCCTGATAATACATAATTTGGCTATGTTGCTAATAAGTTGTGACAGGTTTTTCATTTGGGCACCTTTCAATGTCGCCATTGCAATTCTTCAAGAGATTTCCACAGCGAAGTCTCCTGAGCTATTTATGTTTGTGCCCAAATACTCAAAATGTGTTACGTCCACTGGTTCAAATCGGCATGTACCGAGTGGTGATTTTTAATTTATTGTGGCATTGCCAGTGTAGCGCCTCTGTGGAAGTACAAGAATGTTCTTCAAGATGCAAAGAACATGGAACAACCGTTGTTTTTAAATTGTGAATAGATTCAAGAAAAACTGCAGTAAACTACTGTTTAACATGTGACACACGAAAATGTCTAAAATTAAACTGTTTAAATATCAGCTTTACAAATAAGACAAATATACGGATTAACGTTTCGATCACAAAACCTTTATCTTTGACAAAGTCATGGATATACTCAAGGGGAATGGGGGGGGGGGGGGGGATATAGCGAGCATTCAAATTATGAAGATCTGTGATTAGCCACAGAGTTTGAGTCTTCTGGGCACAACATAAATCTCTGGATGGTTTCCCCCACCCTCTTCCATACAAAAACGCCGAAAATAATTAGACAGATACTTAGATAGTCAGATGAATAAACAGATACAATAGATCTATTGTTTGTATGTTCTGAGAATCGAACCAATCAAAATAAGGAGCCAATCAAAACAAGTAGCCAATCAAAACAAGGAGCCAATCAAAACAAGGAGCCAATCAAAACAAGGAGGCAATCAAAACAAGGGGCTAATCAAAACAAGGAGCCAATCAAAACAAGGAGCCAATCAAAACAAGGAGCCAATCAAAACAAGGAGCCAATCAAAACAAGTAGCCAATCAAAACAAGGAGCCAATCAAAACAAGGAGCCAATCAAAACAAGTAGCCAATCAAAACAAGGAGCCAATCAAAACAAGACACAATATCTAGCTCCGAGCCTATAATGAATAAACAATTATAGGAGATTTATTATTTAAGAAAAAACTATAATGCCCCAAACGAGATTTAAACCAGACGCTCAGATGGCACCTACTCTCCTCACAATTTTAATCAACATGTATTAAACCAGACCCGCTCAGATGGCACCTACTCGCCTCACACCTTTAATCAACATGTATTATACCAGACCCGCTCAGATGGCCCCTACACGCCTCACAACTTTAGCCAACATGCATTATACCAGACTAGCTCAGATGGCACCCACTCGCCTCACAACTTTAGCCAACATGTATTACATCGTCGACTTGTGAATAATATAATATAGAAGAATCGAGGGTTTATTAATAATTTAAAACAAAATTCTGCTGCAAACGTGATTTGAACCAACTACTCTGTGTGTGTTTTGTTGTTGTCTTTGAGTCGACCGACCTGTACATATTCATAGTAGCTTGAGAATATAAACGTTGGAAGTCTTGACTAGGTTGGTTTGGTTGGTTGGATGGTTGGTTGGTTGGATAGTTGGTTGGTTGGTTGGTTGGATGGATGGATGGTTGGTTGGATGGTTGGTTGGATGGTTGGTTGGTTTGGTTTGGTTGGTTGGATAGTTAGTTGGTTGGTTGGTTGGTTGGGTGGGTTGGTTGGTTGGTTGGTAGGGTTGGTTGATTGGTTGGATGGTTTGCGGGTGGTTGGTTGGATGGTTGGTTGTGTGGTTGGTTGGTTGGTTGGATGGTTGGTTGGTTGGTTGGGTGGTTGGTTGGTTGGTTGGTTGGTAGGGTTGGTTGATTGGTTGGATGGTTTGTGGGTGGTTGGTTCGATGGTTGGTTGTGTGGTTGGTTGGTTGGATGGTTTGGTTGGTTGGTTGGGTGGTTGGTTTGTTGGGTGGTTGGGTGGGTTGGTTGGGTGGGCTGGTTGGATGATTGGTTGGTTGGTTGGTAGGGTTGGTTGATTGGTTGGATGGTTTGTGGGTGGTTGGTTGGATGGTTGGTTGTGTGGTTGGTTTGGTTGGTTGGTTGGATGGTTGGTTGGTTGGTTGGGTTGGTTGGTTGGGATGGTTGGTTGGCTTGTTGGGTTGGTTTGTTGGGTTGATTGGTTGGTTGGATGGTTGGTGGTTGGTTGGTTGGTTGGATTGGTTGAGTGGGTTGGTTGGGTTAACTGGTTGGTTGGGTTGGTTGGTATGTTGCGTTGGTTGGATGGTTGGTTGGTTGATTGGTTGGGTGGTTGGTTGGTTAGTAGGTTTGTTGGTTGGTTGGTTGGGTGGTTGGTTTGTTGAGGTGGTTGGTTGGATGGTTGGTTAGTTGGGTGGTTGCTTGGTTGGTTGGGATGGTTGGTTGGCTTGTTGGGTTGGTTTGTTGGGTTGATTGGTTGGTTGGATGGTTGGTGGTTGGTTGGTTGGTTGGATTGGTTGAGTGGGTTGGTTGGGTTAACTGGTTGGTTGGGTTGGTTGGTATGTTGCGTTGGTTGGATGGTTGGTTGGTTGATTGGTTGGGTGGTTGGTTTGTTGAGGTGGTTGGTTGGATGGTTGGTTAGTTGGGTGGTTGCTTGGTTGGTTTGTTGGGTTAGTTGGTTGGTTGGGTGGGTGGTTGGTTAGTTTGTTGGTTGAATGGTTGGTGGGTAGGTTGGTTGGTAGTTGGTTGGTTTGGCTGGTTGGTTGGGTTGGTTGGTTGCTGATCCAGCCGTCCATGGATCATACCCTTTGACCCAATGCAATTGTGTGATATATGCATGTGTTTGTGAGCTGTTGTGTTGTTTCATATAATGTGTTCCATTTGTCTGACCCTGGAGGGAGAAGTATTTTTTGTTATGTCATCCAGCGCTGAACATAATGTCAGTAAAGAAAACTAGTGACAACAGAAATGACATGTCTACGAAGAATACTAGGAGTGTCATTAAGAGATAGAATTAGAAACGATAACATCAGACAGATAACCAAAACAATACCAGTATTGGAACACATCAAAAGACAACAGATCAAGTGGTTTTCACGAGCTTCCAGACTACCAATAAACAGCATGCCACAAATCGCCATGACACATAGCTATATCGGATATAAGGTCAGAGACAGAACATGTAAAAGATGGATCACAGAAATCAAAGAAACCACACGAACAAGCTTACAAAGCGCACAAGAAGGCCATCTCCAGAGACTTCTTCCACTCCTGATTTCCCGCAAGGCAAACACGGGTCACAGCGTATAGATAGATAGATAGATCCAGTGCTGGACATTCATTAAGGTGGTGGCTAACAGTTTCAAAGGGATGATTGTACAGCCGGCACCATAGAGTGTATTGTCTTTACTAAATTTGTATATTTAATAGTTCTTGAGACTAACGGGAATTGAACCAGTCCGTTCAACGGCACCAAATCGCCTAGCAACTATTGAACACGCATTCTTCCGTGCTTGACTAACCGCATCTCCAAAAAAAGATGCGATTTCATCAAGCCATTCAAAACCAAAAAAAGATGCGATTTCATCAAGCCATTCAATAAAAATTATTGTCCTCTGGCTTCCTACTTAAATTTACTTATATTTAATAGCAATGCTGAGTGGTCGAATACGGAAAACGTGTTGATTAACGTTCAAGGCGAGTGGGTGCGATCTGAACCGACTTGGTTCAAATTCATATTTCTATATTATGTATTTTCTTTAATAAATTAAAAAAAAATCCTTTATAATGACTTACGCTGCATAGAAACTTTTCAAGTTTGATATAAAAAATTCACATCCTTACTAGCGACATATTGTGTTTAGAAAATAATTCAAGCTTAAAACACGTAAACAACATCCGTCCTAGCGACATAGAAATATGCCAAGCTTGAAACACACTTCCAAATTAAGCCTCATCTAATCCCCTGTAAAGCACCGGCTTTAGAAATTTCAAGTTAGTTTATATTTTTCTACCCAAAACAGAAACATTAACAACTTATAAACAGTCGTGTCTGTTCATGCAATACACGATTAAAATCTTTGGTAATTAATTTCCCTTCATCTTAAATCAAGTAGAACACGAGGGGTACGAGAGAGAGATTAAGCCTCTTTAAGCAGGTGGAGGGTGGAATTGAGGCCCGGAGGCGGAAACGTAAATGGAAGAAAAATAGAGAAACAAGTTTATAAAGATTGATACAAATTATAAAATTGATACAAGAAACACACGCTTGTTACATGATTTAAAAAAAAAAAACAATTTTAAGGGGCACCAAGTCCAACTAGATTAAGTCCAGCCGGAAATTTTAAAAAGTTAATTATCTTGAATGATTCGTTTTTCTGCCCTTGGTTTTCGTTGGTTGGTAGAACATAGTATGCGCAAACTGGCCAATGATGAGTCGCATCAGCAAAGATAAATGACGCTGTTTAGGATATGCGCGTAGTACTATTATGTAGAAGGGTTTGGATAGATAAGAACTTTTATGCAATTGTTGAGATTTTGTAAAATTTTGTAAATAGTAGTTAGTGAATATATATATATATATATATATATATATATATGGTTAAATTGTCTGTAGGCGAATAGTGATGATGATGATGCTGTTTGTGATGGTGGTGGTGATAGTCCAACGTTGCAACACAGGAAACATCATGAACTAGTAGTTCAGTGTTGCCACTAGAGTTGGGCAATTAATATTATATTATTAATTATAATAATTAGAAAAATAACAAAAAGTACTCTCGGCCTTTTGTTTAACTAGTTTTTCATGCAAAGAATAAAACAACTGTCATATTATCATGTATGTAATAGGAGTCAGTCAGTTCCTCTTTTGCCAAGTTTGGCACATAGGTCGGATGTCATATTTCTCCATGCCTTTCGGTCAGTTCTATGGATTGCAGGTCGTGCATTTATGCCTGTTGATTTTAATTAATTCATAAATGTTCTTCTGAGCGTTGTTTTTGGTCTTCCCTGTTTTCATTTTCCGTCTGGTGTTCATATGTGTTGTTTGTCCATCACAAGTGATGATGACCATATGTTACATCCACTTTTGAAAATTCAATTTTAGTTATGTCCTTGATTATGAGTTCGTAGATGGCTAATGAGCCCTATTCGAGCTGTAAATTTCCTTGGACAGTTTGGACATGGAATCACGACTGTAGACGGATCTTTTTCTATCCGTGACTTTCTAGCTGCTCTCCGCTGTTGAGCTGCTGCATTTCTTTTCTTTTCACAAGATGATGCGCTCTTTTTTTTAATTTTAGAACGCCATGTAGATCTATTTTGTGCAAGTTCATCCCATGTATCGTGGTCTATTTCAAAGGCTTTCAGTGAGTTCTTTAACGAGTCCTTGTAGCGCTTCCTTTGGCCACCTTGAGATCGTATACCCTTCTCTAGCTCACCAAAGAGAAGTATCTTTGGCAGACGATGGTAAAAAAAAACATCATGTCCATATGAAAAGGCTTGTCGTGGAATTGTATCTTCCTTCATTCTAAGTATGTGGCCGATGTATGTCCAGTGGCGTTTTCTGATGATGTTCGTCATATTCTTGTTTTGTCTCCTCTCTTCGTATGTCGTGTGATTTGAAGTCTTTCCAATTAGTATTTGTGATTTTTCTGAGGCATCTATTCTCGAAATCAACTAGCTTCTTATCCATTATTGTAGTAGATTTCCAATTTTCACATCCATATGTCATCATCCATCCATCATCCATTCATCATCCATCATCCATATGTCATCATCCATCCATCATCCATTCATCATCCATCCATCATCCATCATCCATCCATCATCCATCCATCATCCATCCATCATCCATCCATCATCCATCATCCATGTCATCATCCATCCATCATCCATCCATCATCCATCATCCATCATCCATCCATCATCCATCATCCATCCATCCATCATCCATCCATCATCCATCCATCATCCATCCATCCATCATCCATCATCCATCCATCATCCATATCGTAATCATTCTCACTGTACACATCATCCTCACCATTTGTGTCACACGCCATCATCACCCATCATCCATTCTGTATTATCCACAACCACCTCCATCAACATCATCATCACCAAAACCACCACCAACAACACCACCACCACAACCTCGACCACCATAACCACCATCGTTATCATCATCATCATCATCATCATCATGATCCCAATGATAACGTCGAGTCAAGCTATGGTTATATGACTAACACATTAGATCCGTCTCATCTCTATCCTCAGACATACCGAATTATTAGAAAATCACGATGATGTCTGACCAAGACTTCTTTTCCATCTTCGATCCTTCCACCCTCAACTGTTCTCTGCAGGAGACTCTTCAAAAGTGAATGGAGTCTTGCCAAACAGTAGATAAACCTCAGAAGTTATATTCCATTGATTTATTTTGTATGATATAAAGCTCTGATTTAGCCCAGATGCAAAAAAGCCATCTCTATGTCCTACCAACTCACACCACTGCTTAAACACCCACACATATAAACAATAGTGACTAGGACAACACAAGACAAAGCACTGGTGGCTAGGACAAGACAAGACAAAGCACTAGTGGTTTTGAAAAGACAAGACAAGACAAAGCACTAGTGGTTTTGAAAAGACAAGATAAGGCACTTGTGGCTTTGAAATGACAAGACAAGACAAAGCACTGGTGACTAGGACAAGACAAGACAAGGCATTGGTGGCTAGGACAAGAAAGACAAAGCACTAGTGGCTTTGAAATGACAAGTCAAGACAAAGCACTAATGGCTTGAACAAGACAAAGCACTAGTCACTAGGACAAGACAAGACAAAGGACTACCGTAGTCACTAGGACAAGACAAGACAAAGCGCTAGTCACTAGGACAAGACAAGACAAAGCACTAGTAACTAGGACAAGACACGACAAAACACTAGTGACTTGGATAAGACAAGACAAAGCACTAGTGGCTTGGATAAGACAAGACAAAGCACTAGTGGTTTTGAAAAGACAAGATAAGGCACTTGTGGCTTTGAAATGACAAGACAAGACAAAGCACTGGTGACTAGGACAAGACAAGACAAGGCATTGGTGGCTAGGACAAGAAAGACAAAGCACTAGTGGCTTTGAAATGACAAGTCAAGACAAAGCACTAATGGCTTGAACAAGACAAAGCACTAGTCACTAGGACAAGACAAGACAAAGGACTACCGTAGTCACTAGGACAAGACAAGACAAAGCGCTAGTCACTAGGACAAGACAAGACAAAGCACTAGTAACTAGGACAAGACACGACAAAACACTAGTGACTTGGATAAGACAAGACAAAGCACTAGTGGCTTGGATAAGACAAGACAAAGCACTAGTGGCTTGGATAAGACAAGACAAAGCACTAGTGGCTTGGATAAGACAAGACAAAGCACTAGTTGCTTGGATAAGACAAGACAAAGCACTAATGGCTTGGATAAGACAAGACAAAGCACTAATGGCGTGGATAAGACAAGACAAAGCACTAGTTGCTTGGATAAGACAAGACAAAGCACTAGTTGCTTGGATAAGACAAGACAAAGCACTAGTGGCTTGGATAAGACAAGACAAAGCACTAGTTGCTTGGATAAGACAAGACAAAGCACTAATGGCTTGGATAAGACAAGACAAAGCACTAGTGGCTTGGATAAGACAAGACAAAGCACTAGTTGCTTGGATAAGACAAGACAAAGCACTAGTTGCTTGGATAAGACAAGACAAAGCACTAGTGGCTTGGATAAGACAAGACAAAGCACTAGTGGCTTGGATAAGACAAGACTAAGCACTAGCAACTAGGACAAGACAATACACATTACTAGTGGCTTGGACAAGCAAGGCAAGGCAATAACTCAGTTGGACAAACACACGCGGTTGAAAGGAATGTAACTGACCATTAGTGATGCTTTTCATTAAAACTACATGTCCAAACAAAATACGTTTATCCAATTTGACCATTCTCAATAGTACTTCCTGTTCTCCTGCAAGTGCTTCTTTTTAGTCCCAGACAGTCGCATCTTTCGATCGGTCAGTTGTTCGGTCGGTCGATCGGTAGGTCGTTCGGGTGGTCGGTCGTTCGGTAGGTCGGTCATTCGGCCGGCCGGCCTGCCTGTCTGTTTGTCTATCTATCTATCTTTCTGTCTGTCTGTCTGTCTGCCTGCCTGCCTACCCAATCACCCACCCACCCACCCAAAGCCCATCCATCCATCCATCCATCCATCCATCCATCCATCCATCTATGTATCTATCCATCTATGTATCTATCCATCTATCTATCTATCCATCCATCCATCCATCCATCCATCCATCCATCCATCCATCCATCCATCTATCCATCCATCCATCCATCCATCCATCCATCTATCTATCTATCTATCTATCTATCTATCTATCTATCTGTCTGTCTATCTGCCTGCCTGCCTACTCATCCACCCACCCACCCAAAGCCCATCCATCCATCCATCCATCCATCCATCCATCCATCCATCCATCCATCCATCCATCCATCCATCCATCCATCCATCCATCCATCCATCCATCCATCCATCCATCCATCCATCTATCTATCTATCTATCTATCTATCTATCTGTCTGTCTGCCTTCCTGCCTACCCACCCACCCACCCAAAGCCCATCCATCCGTCCGTCCGTCCGTCGGTACGTCGGTCCATCCATCCATCCATCCTTCCATCCATCCATCCATCCTTCCATCCATCCATCCATCCATCCATCCATCCATCCATCCATCCATCCATCCATCCATTCATCCATCCATCCATCCATCCATCCATCCATCCATCCATCCATCCATCCATCCATCTATCTATCTATCTATCTATCTATCTATCTATCTATCTATCTATCTGTCTGTCTGTCTGCCTGCCTGCCTACCCACCCACCCACCCAAAGCCCATCCATCCGTCCGTCCGTCCGTCGGTACGTCGGTCCATCCATCCATCCATCCATCCATCCATCCATCCTTCCATCCATCCATCCATCCATCCATCCATCCATCCATCTATTTATCTAACTGTCTATGATGTGATTTTAATGTGTGTAATGACTGCATGATGAGACCCACGGTCAGATCCACTTTGATGGGTTTTGTAAGTAGTTTATTCTGCTCTTCCTTATTTTCTTTTCCATCTGGTACCCATTTTAATATTTGTAGCGGTAGTCTGTTTTAATTTATGCTAAGTACATGTCCGATATAAGTCAATCATTTTCTTTTTATTGTTGTAGAAACATATTGCTGTTTGGTGTCTTCTCTTGCTTGTTTGACTTGAATTCTTCCCAACCAATATTTAAGAGTTTTCTAAGATATTTTTTTTCAAATGATTATACTTTCTTCTCCAGTGCTTTTGTTCTTCCCCCCCCCCCCCATAATTTGCAACCACATGTTAATACAGACATTACACGGGAGTTAAACAGTGTAATTACAAAGATAGTGATGCTACTGTGTGTAACTTGAAGAATGACTTTAATACAGTCGTAGTTTGGTATATTTACTTCAGGCCAAAATAGCGCAAAATAACTACAGTGATTTTGTTCTTGCCGATAAGCCAAGTCTCGTAGAGGATATGGACGCCACCAAATAAAATCTGCCCAAGGAAATGCTCCACTGGAGTATCCGTAAAAAGGAGTTATCCGTAAATAAACAGAATTACATGATATCAGTAGACACTTTTGACAGTGGCGGAACTGTGTAAACGTGTTTTGTTTGGATATGTAAGGAGACACGACTCACTTTCTAAAATTATTTTGCAAGGAACGAGGGTGAAGAAGGAGAAGGGAGCGGAGAAAATCCTGGATTGATAACACTGTGGAATGGTATGTGCGTGATTTTTCTACACTTCTCCGAATGGCTGAGGGTAGAGTTGTTTTAGGGACGTTTCGTGCTGGTGTCTTCAGTGTGGCACCCCTAGAACTATAAATGGTTTATAGAGATTGTTACTGTTACTTAATATTATTTTCTATATTTTAAATGTTTATTAAGTGGTTTAATGTACTTGATTCGTGATTAGGAACAAGCGTCACAGCACTGGGGTCATTCCCATATATGCTCTGCTTGCCGTTCCGTCAGCCATCTAAAAGTTTATAAGCTCAGTGTCCCAGTCAGTTGCTGATTACGCGATCTTCTCATCTTTCCGGAGAGGCAGAACTTTCTCCCATCACTTCTAGTCACTCCCATTTCTACCATTCTCTGAATATGTACATTGTCACGTTCGACTTCCTCCTCATCTTCTCGTATGGTATCCATGACTGCTCTAATCAATTCAGTCCTGTCTCTTCTTATCTCGATGCCGTTCACCAAAGCTTTACCAGCCAACACATCGGCTCTGTCGTTTCCCCTGACCCCAGCATTACCTGGACAGTAGATCCATGTAATGCCCTGCGCGTTGTTGAGAAGAGTGACCCATTCAGTTCTGATCATACACTTTTCTATCTTGCGCAGCATACTTTGAGCACTTGATGCTTATTAGGTGGTTTGAATGAACTTGATATTTCTTAGGTGGTTTGAATGAACTTGATATTTCTTAGGTGGTTTGAATGAACTTGATATTTCTTAGGTGGTTTGAATGAACTTGATATTTCTTTGATGGTTGAATGAACTTGATATTTCTTAGGTGGTTGAATGCACTTGATATTTCTTTGATGGTTGAATGAACTTGATATTTCTTAGGTGGTTGAATGCACTTGATATTTCTTAGGTGGTTGAATGAACTTGATATTTCTTAGGTGGTTGAATGAACTTGATATTTCTTTGATGGTTGAATGCACTTGATATTTCTTAGGTGGTTGAATGAACTTGATATTTCTTTGATGGTTGAATGAACTTGATATTTCTTAGGTGGTTGAATGCACTTGATATTTCTTAGGTGGTTGAATGCACTTGATATTTCTTAGGTGGTTGAATGAACTTGATATTTCTTAGGTGGTTGAATGCACTTGATATTTCTTAGGTGGTTGAATGCACTTGATATTTCTTAGGTGGTTGAATGCACTTGATATTTCTTAGGTGGTTGAATGAACTTGATATTTCTTAGGTGGTTAAACGAACTTGATGTTTATTAGATGATTGAATACAATTGATGTTTATTAGATGATTGAATGCAATTGATGTTTATTAGATGATTGAATACAATTGATGTTTATTAGATGATTGAATGCAATTGATGTTTATTAGATGATTGAATACAATTGATGTTTATTAGATGATTGAATGCAATTGATGTTTATTAGATGATTGAATACAATTGATGTTTATTAGATGATTGAATACAATTGATGTTTATTAGATGATTGAATGCAATTGATGTTTATTAGATGATTGAATACAATTGATGTTTATTAGATGATTGAATGAAATTGATGTTTATTAGATGATTGAATACAATTGATGTTTATTAGATGATTGAATGCAATTGATGTTTATTAGATGATTGAATACAATTGATGTTTATTAGATGATTGAATACAATTGATGTTTATTAGATGATTGAATGCAATTGATGTTTATTAGATGATTGAATACAATTGATGTTTATTAGATGATTGAATGCAATTGATGTTTATTAGATGATTGAATAGAATTGATGTTTATTAGATGATTGAATGCAATTGATGTTTATTAGATGATTGAATACAATTGATGTTTATTAGATGATTGAATGCAATTGATGTTTATTAGATGATTGAATACAATTGATGTTTATTAGATGATTGAATGCAATTGATGTTTATTAGATGATTGAATACAATTGATGTTTATTAGATGATTGAATGCAATTGATGTTTATTAGATGATTGAATACAATTGATGTTTATTAGATGATTGAATGCAATTGATGTTTATTAGATGATTGAATACAATTGATGTTTATTAGATGATTGAATGCAATTGATGTTTATTAGATGATTGAATACAATTGATGTTTATTAGATGATTGAATACAATTGATGTTTATTAGATGATTGAATGCAATTGATGTTTATTAGATGATTGAATACAATTGATGTTTATTAGATGATTGAATGCAATTGATGTTTATTAGATGATTGAATGCAATTGATGTTTATTAGATGATTGAATACAATTGATGTTTATTAGATGATTGAATACAATTGATGTTTATTAGATGATTGAATACAATTGATGTTTATTAGATGATTGAATACAATTGATGTTTATTAGATGATTGAATACAATTGATGTTTATTAGATGATTGAATGCAGTTGATGTTTATTAGATGATTGAATACAATTGATGTTTATTAGATGATTAAATGCAATTGATGTTTATTAGATGATTGAATACAATTGATGTTTATTAGATGATTGAATACAATTGATGTTTATTAGATGATTGAATGCAATTGATGTTTATTATATGATTGAATGCAATTGATGTTTATTAGATGATTGAATGCAATTGATGTTTATTAGATGATTGAATGCAATTGATGTTTATTAGATGATTGAATACAATTGATGTTTATTAGATGATTTAATACAATTGATGTTTATTAGATGATTGAATACAATTGATGTTTATTAGATGATTGAATGCAATTGATGTTTATTAGATGATTGAATACAATTGATGTTTATTAGATGATTGAATGCAATTGATGTTTATTAGATGATTGAATGCAATTGATGTTTATTAGATGATTGAATACAATTGATGTTTATTAGATGATTGAATGCAATTGATGTTTATTAGATGATTGAATGCAATTGATGTTTATTAGATGATTGAATGCAATTGATGTTTATTAGATGATTGAATGCAATTGATGTTTATTAGATGATTGAATACAATTGATGTTTATTAGGTTGTTGAATGCACTTAATGCCAAACTAATTCGACGTTCAATCATACCAACTTCCGTTTTAGCAGTAGTGGAATCAAGTTGAATCGTAAATACAATTGGAAACATGTTTACCCATTCCTGTTTGAACCCCAACTTTATCTCCCTTTAAATAGTTCATTTCCTCTCCCTACTTCTATTTTTCTATCCTGACCATGTTCATTCGTTCCTTCAACCCAGCGATTCATTTGTCTGGAATAAATGCCATGCTAAGTCGTCTGCTTGAAAGAAAATCCTCTTAGATCTGGCTAGAGGTAGAAGAGTTTACTCGACAGATTTCTAGTTTCGAGTTTTATCAACTCCATACGAGGAATGAAAACGTCCTATGTTACCTTATAAATTGTTACTTTATACCCGTGGTTCCCAACATGAGACGCGCACACCATGGGGGCGCAATTTTGAATTTTCAGGGGAGGGGGATTTTGGTTTAGTAATGTAAATGTTTTACCACGGAAGAAAAGAAATCGACAATTATCTGTCGATGGAGAACATGTCACAGGAGACTCGAACAACAAATGTACAGCAAGTTTTGTGTGCCCTGTTTTGTTCCGTCATTTACTCATCTTTTTGTTCGTTTCGTTTCCACATATACTTACGTTTTTTATGTACTTTCTGACCTTCCGGCATCTCATTTCCATATTTCCGTTGGATGTTGTGATAATTTTTCCATTCGTCGCCTTTTGATGTTTTGTTTGTGTGTTGATAAAGATCTTTTGGTTGAAACGTTGAATATGATTTGTGTATTGTAATTTTTATGATTTCTTGTGTGCGATTCCTTACCTACTAGTTTTAGCTATATCGTGTCTCATTGAAGTGATAAATAAACCTGTGTTTTACGTAAGTCTAATTGTGCCCTGTGGACAATCTTCATAAAACACAGAATATATTTTGCAGAACTGGTGACTGTATAATAGCACAGGAAGAAAACTATGGCTATCTGAAATAGCTTGGACAGACAAGATCTACTCCCTGTCTTGAAGATGATGACAACACTGCAGTTCATGGATGAAATCCATACCACGTCTGACTTTGACTAGAGAACAAGGAAGAACAAGAACAAGAGTGGATGTGACTAAGCAAAGAGATTATGGAAAGAATGTCACTAATAAAGGAGATTAGAGATTGAATGTTACTAAACAAGGAGATTAGAGAAGGAATGTCACTAAACAATGAGACTAGAGACGGAATGTCACTAAACAAGGAGATTAGAGAACGAATGTCACAAAGTAAGATTAGAGTAGAGACTTAATATTACTAAACAAGGAGATTAGAGAACTAATATCACTAAATTTTCTAGAAACGTAATGTTCCTAGACAAGATTAGGTACTAAATGTCACTAAACAAGACTAGAAACTGAACGTCATTAAACAAGGAGATTAGAGTTTGAATGTCAATAAACAAGACTGGAGACTCACTAAACAAAACTAAAGACTTAATGTCACTAAGCAAGACTAGAGATTGAATTTCACACAGCACGAATAAGGCCTGAATATCGCAAAACACGAATCAATAGTGAATGTCACCAAAAATGTTTCAGACTAAATATCACTAAACAAGACTAGAGATTTAAAGTCACTAAACAGGACTAGAGATTTAAAGTCACTAAACAAGACTAGAGATTTAAAGTCACTAAACAAGAATCGAGATTTAAAGTCATTAAACAAGACTAGAGATTTAAAGTCACTAAACAAGACTAGAGATTTAAAGTCATTAAACAAAACTAGAGATTTAAAGTCACTAAACAAGACTAGAGATTTAATATTCGATGAAATGAGATTTATGTTAATGAAAGGATTACTTTACTGTTATGCATGTTTCGGGAGGGAATTGGGAGCAAAGAATAGCGACACTTTTGCCTGCAGCATGTCGTAAGATGGGGGGGGGGGGTATGGATATGTGGGAAATTATGTTAGCTGTGTCAATCCATGCAAGATTCAAGTGCATCATGCGCCATGATGAAAACCTTACTGAAGCTGTGCTGTAGGACATGCTGAAGGGCATGCTGAAGGGCATATTAAAGGAATGCTGATGGCCATACTTAAGGACATGCTGAAGGACATGCTGAAGGACATGCTGAAGGACATGCTGAAGGACATGCTGAAGGACATGCTGAAGGATATGCTGAAGGACATGCTGAAGGACATGCTGAAGGACATGCTGAAGGACATGCTGATGGATATGCTGAAGGACATGCTGAAGGACATGCTGAAGGACATGCTGAAGGACATGCTGATGGATATGCTGAAGGGCATGCTGAAGGACATGCTGAAGGACATGCTGAAGGACATGCTGATGGATATGCTGAAGGACATGCTGAATGACATGCTGAAGAACATGCTGAAGGATATGATGAAGGACATGCTCATGGATATGCTGAAGGACATGCTGAAGGACATGCTGAAGGATATATGCTTAAGGACATGCTGAAGGACATGCTGAAGGACATGCTGAAGGACATGCTGAAGGATATATGCTTAAGGACTTGCTGAAGGATATATGCTTAAGGACATGCTGAAGGACATGTTTAAGGGCATACTGAAGGACATGCTGATGGATATGCTGAAGGGCATGCTGATGGATATGCTCACGGATATGCTGAAGGACATGCTGATGGATATGCTCACGGATATGCTGAAGGACATGCTGAAGGACATGCTAACGGATATGATGAAGGACATGATGAAGGACATGCTGATAGGACATGCTGAAGGACATGCTGAAGGACATATTAATATCTGTTTTGATAAATAATGTAAGAAAGACTTTACCATAAGAATTATATAGAATGTATCACGCTCCCGGCGGAAATCGCACGGATATCCGTGATGGTTACATATCCGTGATGGTTACATATCCGTGATGGTTACATATCCGTGATGGTTACATATCCGTGATGGTTACATATCCGTGATGGTTACATATCCGTGATGGTTACATATCCGTGATGGTTACATATCCGTGATGGTTACATATCCGTGATGGTTACATATCCGTGATGGTTACATATCCGTGATGGTTACATATCCGTGATGGTTACATATCCGTGATGGTTACATATCCGTGATGGTTACATATCCGTGATGGTTACATATATTCGTGATGGTTACATATCCGTGATGGTTACATATCCGTGATGGTTACATATCCGTGATGGTTACATATCCGTGATGGTTACATATCCGTGATGGTTACAATGGAGCGAACGAAAAACAAACAAACATATAGGATGTAAAAAAGGCATCACCGTAAAAATGTCATTGAATGTGAGAATGACATAGAATGTAAAAATGATATGGAGTGTAAGAATAACATTAATGAATATAGAATGTTATTCAATTTTTTTCATTATTATTAGAGATCAACGGGACTTGTCGATGTCAGAAAGCGACAACAACTGTGTGCTTTTAGATCTGAAATGTTATACCAAATTAGTAACCAGGTGACAGAACTAAAATGTTATACCTTATTTGTGAACAGGTAGCAGATCTGATATGTTATACAGCATCAGCTTGCAGATCCGTGCTATAATGATATCTATGTTATAAACTTGCAGATCCGTGCTATAATGATATCTTTGTGACCAGCTTGCAGATCTGCGCTATAATGATATCTTTGTGACCAGCTTGCAGATCTGCGCTATAATGATATCTATGTTTTAAACTTGCAGATCCGTGCTAGAACTGATTAAATACGGAAGATGCAGTGTCGATGACGCAGACATTCCAATTACCCGCACATTTCCAATCCTGCATTGATTTATCTCAGTGGATGGGTGGTTAGATAAATGCTGAAATCCGTCAGTGAATGAACAGATAAATGTGTGTACGATCGTTGTGTTGTAAAAGAAATTAACATAAAAGATTGGATATCGATTTGTCTTAAAAGCAACATAGCGGGAATGTGTTTGAATAGTGGAAACATGTTGTGAGATGGCAGGACAAAATTTGTAATGACAGATACAATTTAGAAGACTAACATATTACGTATTTTTATTGATTTCTTTAACATTTAGTGATTTCATGTAGAAAATTATCACGGCGACTAGATATTGAACGATGGGCTCACAGACCAAAAATTTAGCGCCGTAAGTACTCCGCCGCCGAGGCTTCGTG
This sequence comes from Meghimatium bilineatum, assembly GCA_034231615.1. NCBI lineage: Eukaryota > Metazoa > Mollusca > Gastropoda > Stylommatophora > Philomycidae > Meghimatium > Meghimatium bilineatum. The sequence goes on from CM067302.1 coordinate 2,244,063, forward strand.
TTCTCCTCTTTTTCAACACATCATCATCTTCTTCTGTAAATTCTATCAGACGTATATACGTTTAAAGAAACGTAATTGTATTTTTAACAAAGTTTGACCAAATGGACGAGGCCGTTTTAAATTGTGATGTTTTTGTCTGTGATGTTGTGATTTAGAACTTTAGTTTATTTTATGAGAAAAGTATAGGCCCCTACGCTGAAACGTCGATTGTGTTTTAATTAGACATTTCTTTTTCAGGAGTATCCTTATTTTAGAGAGTTTACATTCATGTACTTTTATTTTTTATTTTAGAGAGTTTACATTTTGTACTTTTATTATTTATTTTGACACTGCTGTGAAAAATATTACCTATAAATCACTTCCTCGCACCGTGTTGTCGCAGCCTTCGATTTTCCACCATTTCAGACTAACTCTGTCTTTTTTATGATAATAACTTCTCATTATTGTTAAAATATTCGTAAATTTATCTGTTATTATAAATTTAGTTGTGTCTCTATGTTATTTATGTTTACAAGAAGACATATTGGGCTTTGTGTACGATATGCATGTTCTGTGTTTGTGTTCCTGATGATACTTTAATACTTGTACGGGATGTTCGTTAATGTTGTAATAGTCCTTGTTTCGATTGGTCTGTTCTCAGTGACTTGAGTACACAGGGTGAAAGTCTTGACTAGACCACATCTTTTTTTGGGGATGTGGTTGGTCAAGTACGGAAAACCTGTTTACTTGTGTTGCAAAGCGATTCGGTGCTGCTAGAGCAGACCTGGTTCAATTCCCGTTAGCTGTGGGAATTATTTTCATTTATCCGCATGCTTCCTACTTGAATTTACAAATTTAGCTGTTATTACACATTTATCTGTCATTACAAATTTGTCCGTTATTACAAATTTTGTCCTGCCATCTCACAACATGTTTCCACTATTCAAACACATTCCCGCTATGTTGTTTTTAACACAAATCGATATCCAATCTATTACGTTAATTTCTTTTACAAGGCAACAATCATATCTATATATATCTACACGATCATACACAACCTCTACTTAACCACATTCACTTAACATGGGTACCAGAAGGCAAAAGAAAAAGAGGAGTACCAAGAAGCTCTTCACAGAACAATCATCAAAGAGGGAATGTTTATGAATTTGAACAACGCATAAGATTTACACACACTAGCATCACATCGCTCGAACTGTAGAGCTCTGGTTTTTGCCCGATGTACTGTACCCGGGTCTGAAGCAACATAGATAGATAAATAGACAGATGAATAAATAGATAGATACACTGAGATAAATCAATGCTGGATGGGAAATGTGCGGGTAATTGGGCTGTCTGCGTCATCGGTACTGCACCTTCCGTATTTAATCAGTTCTAGCAGGGATCTGCAAGCAGATAACATAGATAACGTTATGTCACAGATCTGCAAGCAGATAACATAGATAACGTTATGTTGCAGATCTGCAAGATTATCACTAATACGGTATAACGTAGTCAGAAGTACAACATGAGAATTAACGTACAAAAAGCAGAATTTATGAAAGTCAGCAAGCCTGCAGCACCAATGAATATAACAACAGATAACACCAAAGTGAAACAAGCTAAAGAATTTAAATATACAGGCACAATTTTTTTCCAAAGATGGAAGACTAGACAGAGAAATAGAAACAATGTGCCAAAAAGCAAACACAGTGACTTACCAACTTTCACCATTACTTCTTCATCCAAAGATCAAAATGGAAATTAAAAACAGATAATATCTACAATGTTTATACCAATACTGTGCTACCAATGTCAAACATGGTCTTTAACAGCTTCGCAGCAAAGAAAAATCGTAACATGTGAAATGAAGTGTCTGAGAAAAGCTGCAATGGTTACCAAACTAGATAAAATAAGAAATGAAAAAATTAGGAAAAGAGTTGGTATAATATCATGTATCGAACATATTGAGAGACATCAAGTAAAATGGTTCGGTCACCGAATGAGACCACCGAAGACGGATGTGTCGGGCAATTGGCGGAAATAAAACGGTGACACAACGCATTTCCATTCTCTGGACTACACCCTGTGTTGGAAATCTTGTAGGATCATTGTCATAAGAGAGATCCAGCGGGAGTTTGAGAGTGAACGCTGAAGAAGAAGAACGTCAAACCAAATACCAATAAGAGCATATAATACAAGAATATCAGGGCGTAAAGCCAAAGGTAGAGCAACAAAACGGTGGATAGAAAACATCAAGATAACCTTGAACAAACATGGGCTAAATGCAACCTTGGCGACACATCTGGCCTTGGAACGACAGCTCAATCTCCCACCCCTACGGTTAACGGTAAGTGTGAACCATCATTGACCTGGGAATAGACAACATACATTAGACGGTATACCATTTATGTCCAGCCAGCTGGTCACATGTATTGCAGTATACCACGGTTCTGCATACCCTCTAGTCTAGGACAGATTTTGAATGTTATATCAAAGGTAATATGACATCACAAGTCTACAAGCTAATAACTAAATTGATATAATAAAACCTCATCGATTACGATAAATCAATACCGGATATGACGTGTTCAGGTAATTGGTTCATCTACGTCATTGACGTATTTCGTAATATTTCGTATTTTATAATTCTTCTTCTTCTTCTGCGTTCGTTCTCAAACTCCTGCAGATTAGCAGGATGCAGTCCGGAGAACGGAATGCGTTGTGTCATGGTTTACATCACTGCTGCGATATCTGCGCATTTCGGCCTGACACATACGACTTCAGCATGATTTTATAAGTGTTGGCACAGATCTGTCAACAAATCACATGCGATGCAGTCAAGTATAAATACACAATATTATATCCCATATAGCATTATAGCAAAGATATGCCAACTAATCACTTGAGATATAGTCTAGCACGGATTTCCAATAATATATCACATATAGCATTATATCACAGATATGTCAAGTAATCACACGAGATATAGTCTATCATAGACGCACAATATAGCTTTACAGCGCAGATCCCCAAGATGGTAACAGCAGTATATACAAGCAGGTATCTCATATCAAGGAAGCTAATCTTAGACAGAGTTTATCACAGACATTATTTCCCCTGTGTAGACAGTACCATATCAAGGGAGCTAATCTTAGACACAACTTATCACAGACATTATTTCCCCTGTGTAGATAGGATCATATGAACTTTGTGTACACCCACCAAAAGTTCACCATCATCAAGTGCCATCTTCGCAACGAAGGTTGGCTGCAACGAACCTTCAACACCCTCTATTTCTTGTTATATTGATGAACTCTGCTAGACTGTAATCTGACCATCTTGTGACCATCTGACCATCTTGTGACCATCTTGTGACCATCTGACCATCTTGTGACCATCTTGTGACCATCTGACCATCTTGTGACCATCTGACCATCTTGTGACCATCTGACCATCTTGTGACCATCTTGTGACCATCTGACCATCTTGTGACCATCTGACCATCTTGTGACCATCTTGTGACCATCTGACCATCTTGTGACCATCTTGTGACCATCTGACCATCTTGTGACCATCTGACCATCTTGTGACCATCTGACCATCTTGTGACCATCTGACCATCTTGTGACCATCTTGTGACCATCTGACCATCTTGTGACCATCTGACCATCTTGTGACCATCTTGTGACCATCTGACCATCTTGTGACCATCTGACCATCTTGTGACCATCTTGTGACCATCTGACCATCTTGTGACCATCTGACCATCTTGTGACCATCTGACCATCTGACCATCTTGTGACCATCTGACCATCTTGTGACCATCTGACCATCTTCTGACCATCTGACCATCTTCTGACCATCTGACCATCATCTGACCATCTTGTGACCATCTGACCATCTTCTGACCATCTTACCATCTTCTGACCATCTTGTAATCTCCCCTTTGTATTTCTGCCTTCCTGTTGTTCGCCCCCCATCGGTTCTTCCCTCAAGTAAGGTCTTCAATAAGGTGTCATTTCTTTCAATATTTTCAAATTATTGTATTTGTGGGATCGTTATCTTTTTTACTAGTTAGTTATTTACAGGAAGCGATGCTAGAACATCTTTGTTTGTTTTCTTCTCTTTTCACGAAGTTCTCTGTATTCTTGACTATACCCACATCTCAAAGGCATCAATTTTGTCTTCTAGTTGTATGCAAAAACAACATTAAAAAAAAATAAAAAAATGTACTGTGTAATATGACCTTGTCATTAGAGGTGAAAAAGAGAGTTCTTCAGTGCTATATAACCCCTATACTAACATATGGGTGCGAGTCTTGGACAATAAACAAACTGGAAAGTGGGAGAATGGAGGCAACAGAGATGTGGTTCTACAGAAGAATGCTGAGAATACCATGGACTGCCAGAAAAACGAATGTAGAGGTGTTAAAAGAGTTAAATGCGAAACGGACCTTAATCAACAATATAAGAAAAAGGCAATCTTCTTTTTTTGGCCACTTCATGAGACCGGCAGGTTTAGAGAACATAATCACAACAGGCAAGATTGAAGGCACCAGAGACAGAGGGCGACAACGTGAGAAAATATTAAACAGTTTGAGAACCTAACACGGCAAAGAAACAACAACGACTTTGATACATAATACTGTGGACAGAGCTGTGGAGAGCCATGGCCGCCTACGCCACCCGGCATGGCACATGATGATGATGATGAGGTGTATGTTCCTTACTCATTTTTATGAACCTTTTGTCTTCTAATTGTTTATTTAGTGTCCATGTTTCTGAGCCATACATTAATATGGAATAGATGTAGCATTATATAATTCTCATTTTTAACTTGTATGTAATTTGTTTAGATATTAACAATTTCCTCATGTCATTGAAGGTACTTTTAGCCATTCCTATTCTCCTTTTAATTTCTGTTTCACATCTGCCATCATTTGTGACTATGTGTCCAAGATATTGATAACGTTTTACTTGTTGTAGTTTCTCTCCATGTACAAGATATTGATAACGTTTTACTTGTTGTAGTTTCTCTCTGTGTATTTTTATGTTGACAATTTGTTCTTTGAGTTTGCCGACAAGGAGATAAAGCTTTCTAAATATGAAATCAGACTTCCGTGACACATTTTAATGCATTGGAATTCCGTGACACACTTCCATATATTGAACTTTATGTAAATATCGTTTATGTAAAATATCGTTTATGTAAAATATCGTTTATGTAAAATATCGTTTATGTAAAATATCGTTTATGTAAAATATCGTTTATGTAAAATATCAATGAAATTATTTGACTTTCAAACACATTTCTCTAAATATCAGGATAAAATAATGTATTTTATGTATAATTTTTCGTTTTTTTTCCTCTTTCTTTTATGTGTGTGTGTGTGGGGGGGGGGGGGGGGTTGGGGGTTAGAGGATACATTTTTTGACACAGTATAGCAGGGATGGTCCTTGAATTCTTGATGGGGTGCAAAGGGAACTCATTGCTCTCGGCAGAAACAGCGTTAGCAGATAGACAATATCAAAATGTACCTACACGCGGTGCACCCTGGAAACAGAAATACAGCAGCTCGAGCTGATTCTGGCCAAATCATTTGGGGATCGTGTCTGAGAATGTGGAGGTAGCAGATGGAAAGAGATTTGACTGCAGAAAAGACAGACAATATCTCCGACACCACCAGCATCACCACATATAGCGACACTGTCGACATAAAGTGAAGCTAGTCAGTCCAGTCCGAACATTGGAGGGGCGGCCAATGTAAAAGGCACGTAAAGGTGGATGCGTTACAGGATATAAGTAGATTTCATACTGAGTACAATGACACAATGAAAGGACAGAACAGCGCTAGAGGGCAGCGCGAACTGTAAATAGAAAGTGAAAAGTTCCTAGGAAAGGGGAACTATAAGCTCTGTTAGCCCGAGACAAGTTTCTAGTTACCTGTGCTCCTTATAGGCAGAGACCAAGACCCAATCGCGGGCGCTCGGAAAAGATGCAAGAAGACCTGACCCTACTCTAATGTCGAGCCTTCCTATACCGGAGACATGCTCACGAAGAGAAAGGGACCCGATGGGCTCAAGCACAAAAAGGACAAAAAATGTAGCCCTGGCCCAACTCTACTGTCAAACTTTCCTATACCGGAGATACACTTGCAGAGAGAAAGGGTTCCGTACCTGATGGGCTCAGGCACAAAAGGGACAAAGATTTTAGCCCTGGCCCAAATCTACTGTTAGGTTTTCCTATACCGAAAATACACTTGCAGAGAGAAAGGGTTCAGTACCTGATGGGTTCAGGTGCTATGGGACAAGTTCGCTCAGTTCGAGAACGTACGGCTCTCAAACGCGTGGTGTGAGACTCGAACTTTGACGAGAGTTTTCGATGTCTGTGAACGACACCTCGGGTAAGAAGGCGAAAGAGCCAGGGTCCAACTCTTCTGGCGAGTTCTTCCTCATACGGAACCAGGCTCGCGGATGAGAAACGGTTCAGTACCCGATGGACACAGGCAGAGTACGTCCAATTGCACGAGATGGGTTCATAGACAGTGGAACACATCGTGCGAGAAAGACGTGCTCGACAAGCGTCTTGGCGAAGAGGCACTACACACCAGCGTGCTCGGCGACAGATAGACAGGCTGTCACGGACTAGGGAAGCCTAACCGAATTAAAGGCATGACGAAAACGGAGGTGTTGGACCTCAGAAGTCCAGACCACAAGTGGCAAACCGAGGTGTAAATAACACATTTATACTGTGGAACATGCAGCACAACGTACTTCACGCTCCCCAGCCGCGATAATCACACGATATATTTGCTATGGTTATATGAGAACGAACGCAGAAGAAGAATACGAAAAATTCTTGACAGTTGGTGACAAGAGGGGGGGGGGGTGGAATGACTCAAACACTGGCCAAAAAATACTGTTATTCTAATTAATGGATAGCACCTAATCTGCAGGGGTTTGAGAACGGTTAATGAAGAAGAACGCTGATGAACCTACAAGACTAACATTTCTAAGAATGTACAAGTACAACAATGCGAAAAAAACATTACAAAATGTTTATAGTAGTGAAATATTACTTCTCAGACTTGGCCTAGTTATTCTCTATGTCCAAATGGGTTACGGAATGATTACAAGAGTTGAGATTTATTTTCAGTTGTAGAAATGAAATCGCACAAAATCATTGTTTTAGAGAACCGAATGGGTTTGATAAACTGGGCCGCAGTTTCAACAATTATAAGAACCTCCCAACCCCGACTCGAGATTTCGGTTAACAAGGGAACTGGCGCCCTGTGTCTGGTCGGGACTATTGCTATCATTAACAACTGTCTTGTAAACAAGTCGAGTTTTATGATGTTGCTTCACAGATGTCATTGATGGTGTTAAATATTAGCTGTGTGTTTGTTCATACTATCATGACATATGATAGTAATGTATCTATCTATCTAGCTATCTGTCTATCTGTCCGTCTGGTCTGGTCCTAGTCTGGTCCTGGTCCTAGTCCTGGTGTCGTCTGGTTTTGTCTGGTCTGGTCTTCTAGTCTGGTCTGTCTGTCGGTCAGTGGGTCGGTCAGTCCGTCTGCCTACCTGCCTGCCTCCTTCCTACCTACCTACCTACCTGCCTGCCTGCCTGCCTGCCTGCCTGCCTGCCTGCCTGCCTGCCTGCCTGCCTGCCTGCCTGCCTGCCTGCCTGCCTGCCTATCTATCTATCTATCTATCTATCTATCTATCTATCTATCTATCTATCTATCTATCTATCTATCTATCTATCTATCTATCTATCTATCTATCTATCTATCTATCTATCTATCTATCTATCTATCTATCTATCTATCTATCTAATCTATCTATCGATCGATCGATCGATCCATCCATCCATCCATCCATCCATCCATCCATCCATCCATCTATCTATCTATATATCTGTCTATCTGTCCGTCTGGTCTGGTCCTAGTCTGGTCCTGGTCCTAGTCCTGGTGTCGTCTGGTTTTGTCTGGTCTGGTCTTCTAGTCTGGTCTGTCTGTCGGTCATTGGGTCGGTCAGTCCGTCTGCCTACCTGCCTGCCTCCTTCCTACCTACCTACCTACCTGCCTGCCTGCCTGCCTGCCTGCCTGCCTGCCTGCCTGCCTATCTATCCATCCATCCATCCATCCATCCATCCATCCATCCATCCATCCATCCATCCATCCATCCATCCATCCATCCATCCATCCATCCATCCATCCATCCATCCATCCATCCATCCATCCATCCATCTATCTATCTATCTATCTATCTATCTATCCATTCATCTACTTCTCTGTCTCATCGTTAATCTGTGGAGATCTATGCGTTTCGCTGTCTACCACACAATCCCACCCAACACCACATCCTACCACACAATCCCACCCATCACCACATCCTTTTATCTCTTTGTGTGTGCTTACTTACCCAAATCAAATTTTATGACTACAAATAACGTATATGTCTGCTGCCTATACCGTACCATCTATTTATCCTCTCATGTTTGTGTTCAGACAAAGCCAATTTACCCGATGACTGACTTTTATTTCAGTTTATATTTTCCAAAAGGAATTTTTTGGCAACGTTTTAAGAGTGTATGTCGACACATGTTGTCGTGAGCCTGTGTGTGTGTGTGGTGTGTGTGTGATGTGTGTGTGTGTGTGATGTAATATGCGTGTATTGGTGTTTTTACACGTATACGCAAATGAGTAGCTGTGTGTGTTCGCTTGTGTGTAAGTGAGCGTGCCTATTTAGTGTGTCTGTTATAGAGGATGGTATCTCCGTGTAATAATGCTTTCAAAATGTGTCTGTGTCTAGCTCTCCTGATTCTTATATGTTCACGACACTTATCTGTCAATAACACTTGTCTGTCAATAACACTTATCTGTCAATAACACTTATCTGTCAATAACACTTATCTGTCAATAACACTTATTTGTCAATAACACTTCTATCAATAACACTTATTTGTCAATAACACTTATCTGTCAATAACACTTATCTGTCAATAACACTTATCTGTCAATAACACTTATCTGTCAATAACACTTATCTGTCAATAACACTTATCTGTCAATAACACTTATCTGTCAATAACACTTATCTGTCAATAACACTTATCTGTCAATAACACTTATTTGTCAATAACACTTATTTGTCAATAACACTTATCTGTCAATAACACTTATTTGTCAATAACATTTATCTGTCAATAACACTTATTTGTCAATAACACTTATCTGTCAATAACACTTATCTGTCAATAACACTTATCTGTCAATAACACTTATCTGTCAATAACACTTATCTGTCAATAACACTTATCTGTCAATAACACTTATATGCAAAAGACATTTATCTGTCAATAACACTTATCTGTCAATAACACTTATCTGTCAATAACACTTATTTGTCAATAACACTTATTTGTCAATAACACTTATCTGTCAATAACACTTATTTGTCAATAACATTTATCTGTCAATAACACTTATCTGTCAATAACACTTATCTGTCAATAACACTTATCTGTCAATAACACTTATCTGTCAATAACACTTATTTGTCAATAACACTTATTTGTCAATAACACTTATCTGTCAATAACACTTATTTGTCAATAACACGTATTTGTTAATAACACTTATCTGTCAATAACACTTATATGCAAAAGACATTTATCTGTCATTGCCACTATCTGTCCCTGACTCTTTCTGTACACGACTCTTATCTGTAATAGGTTTCTGTCCTTAACTCATATCTGACTATGACTCTTATTTGTTTATAACACTATCTGTCCATGATTCTTATCTATAAATAACACTATCTGTCAATGAACCTTATGTATAAATAACACTATTTGTCCATGATTATTATCTGGAAATGACACTATCCATCCATGGCTTTAAGCCGTTCTGGTGGCACACTACATCATCAACTCTTGTGTACTACACAAATATATTGGTAACCCCTGTAACATCTCCAATATTGTTAACCCCTGTAACATCTCCAATATTGGTAACCCCTGTAACATCTCCAATATTGGTGAGCCCTGTAACATCTCCAACATTGGTGAGCCCTGTAACATCTCCAATATTGTTAACCCCTGTAACATCTCCAATATTGGTAACCCCTGTAACATCTCCAATATTGGTGAGCCCTGTAACATCTCCAATATTGATAACCCCTGTAACATCTCCAATATTGTTAACCCCTGTAACATCTCCAATATTGGTAACCCCTGTAACATCTCCAATATTGGTAACCCCTGTAACATCTCCAATATTGTTAACCCCTGTAACATCTCCAATATTGCTGAGCCCTGTAACATCTCCAATATTGGTGAGCCCTGTAACATCTCCAATATTTCTGAGCCCTGAAACATCTCCAAATTTGTTGAGACCTGTAACATCTCCAACATTGTTGAGCCCTGTAACATCTCTAATATTGATAACCCCTATAACATCTTCAATATTGGTAACCCCTGTAACATCTCCAATATTGTTAACCCCTGTAACATCTCCAATATTGGTAACCCCTGTAACATCTCCAATATTGGTAACCCCTGTAACATCTCCAACATTGTTGAGCCCTGTAACATCTCCAATATTTATGATCCGTGTAACATCTCCAAAATTGTTGAGCCCTGTAACATCTCCAATATTGCTGAGCCCTGTAACATCTCTAATATTGATAACCCCTATAACATCTTCAATATTGGTAACCCCTGTAACATCTCCAATATTGGTAACCCCTGTAACATCTCCAATATTGGTAAGCCCTGTAACATCTCCAATATTGGTGAGCCCTGTAACATCTCCAATATTGATGAGCCCTGTAACATCTCCAATATTGATGAGCCCTGTAACATCTCCAATATTGCTGAGCCCTGTAACATCTCCAATATTGCTGAGCCCTGTAACATCTCTAATATTGATAACCCCTATAACATCTTCAATATTGGTAACCCCTGTAACATCTCCAATATTGTTAACCCCTGTAACATCTCCAATATTGGTAACCCCTGTAACATCTCCAATATTGGTAACCCCTGTAACATCTCCAACATTGTTGAGCCCTGTAACATCTCCAATATTTCTGATCCGTGTAACATCTCCAAAATTGTTGAGCCCTGTAACATCTCCAATATTGCTGAGCCCTGTAACATCTCTAATATTGATAACCCCTATAACATCTTCAATATTGGTAACCCCTGTAACATCTCCAATATTGGTAACCCCTGTAACATCTCCAATATTGGTAAGCCCTGTAACATCTCCAATATTGGTGAGCCCTGTAACATCTCCAATATTGATGAGCCCTGTAACATCTCCAATATTGCTGAGACCTGTAACATCTCTAATATTGGTAACCCCTGTAACATCTCCAATATTGGTAACCCCTGTAACACCTCCAATATTGGTAAGCCCTGTAACATCTCCAATATTGGTAAGCCCTGTAACATCTCCAATATTGGTGAGCCCTGTAACATCTCCAATATTGATGAGCCCTGTAACATCTCCAATATTGATGAGCCCTGTAACATCTCCAATATTGCTGAGCCCTGTAACATCTCCAATATTGCTGAGCCCTGTAACATCTCCAATATTGATGAGCCCTGTAACATCTCCAATATTGCTGAGCCCTGTAACATCTCCAATATTGGTGAGCCCTGTAACATCTCCAATATTGATGAGCCCTGTAACATCTCCAATATTGGTAACCCCTGTAACACCTCCAATATTGGTAAGCCCTGTAACATCTCCAATATTGGTAACCCCTGTAACATCTTCAATATTGGTAACCCCTGTAACATCTCCAATATTGGTAACCCCTGTAACACCTCCAATATTGGTAAGCCCTGTAACATCTCCAATATTGGTGAGCCCTGTAACATCTCCAATATTGATGAGCCCTGTAACATCTCCAATATTGATGAGCCCTGTAACATCTCCAATATTGGTGAGCCCTGTAACATCTCCAATATTGATGAGCCCTGTAACATCTCCAATATTGGTAACCCCTGTAACACCTCCAATATTGGTAAGCCCTGTAACATCTCCAATATTGGTGAGCCCTGTAACATCTCCAACATTGTTGAGCCCTGTAACATCTCCAATATTGCTGAGACCTGTAACATCTCTAATATTGGTAACCCCTGTAACATCTTCAATATTGGTAACCCCTGTAACATCTCAAATATTGGTAACCCCTGTAACATCTCCAACATTGGTAACCCCTGTAACATCTCCAACATTGGTAACCTCTGTAACATCTCCAACATTGGTAACCTCTGTAACATCTCCAACATTGGTAACCTCTGTAACATCTCCAACATTGGTAACCTCTGTAACATCTCCAACATTGGTAACCTCTGTAACATCTCCAATATCGGTGACCCCTTTAACGCCTCTCATATTTGTGACCACTATAATGTCTCTTATATTGGTAACCCTTATACCCCCCTCCCGCCTCCCCCCTCCCCCTTCCCACATAAAGTACTAAATGCATACATGGCGTTGCATGGACCTGAAACTAGATAACTGTCGCTAAACCCACCCACCCCTACTTTTCTCGCCCGACTCTGATACTCACAGTGTCAGTATCGCTTTCTCGGCAGCAGCTATTGTCGCCCCTGCTGTGCGCATCTGCTCCTTTCCCCTCCGTTCTCCGCACCCCCACGAGCCCGTTGACAGATTCGCCTAGTACCACAACTTTGTCGCGCAAACATGATATCGTAAACTCCTGGTGGCAATTCTCTATCACGAAGTCTAACAATAATATAGAATGTGTATCCACTGGATTTATATCCATGAAATAACAACAATATCACTCAGTGGATAGATGGATGTAGTGATTTTCTGATAACATCGGATTGAGTGGCTACTGTGCGCGCGAAACTGTGCAGGTTTGAATCCCTTTTTTGTTACTCTCACGAATGATATAATTCAATTTTCTAGTTAATAGACTCACATCAAGATATTATTATATTGTTTGTTATATTGTTTGTTATATTGTTTGTTATATTGTTTGTTATATTGTTTGTTATATTGTTTGTTATATTGTTTGTTATATTGTTTGTTATATTGTTTGTTGTTATATTGTTTGTTATATTGTTTGTTATATTGTTTGTTATATTGTTTGTTATATTGTTTCTTATATTGTTTGTTATATTGTTTGTTATATTGTTTGTTATATTGTTTGTTATATTGTTTGTTGTTATATTGTTTGTTATATTGTTTGTTGTTGTATTGTTTGTTGTTATATTGTTTGTTGTTATATTGTTTGTTGTTATATTGTTTGTTATATTGTTTGTTGTTATATTGTTTGTTGTTATATTGTTTGTTGTTATATTGTTTGTTGTTATATTGTTTGTTGTTATATTGTTTGTTGTTATATTGTTTGTTGTTATATTGTTTGTTATATTGTTTGTTATATTGTTTGTTGTTATATTGTTTGTTGTTATATTGTTTGTTATATTGTTTGTTATATTGTTTGTTGTTATATTGTTTGTTGTTATATTGTTTGTTGTTATATTGTTTGTTGTTATATTGTTTGTTGTTATATTGTTTGTTATATTGTTTGTTATATTGTTTGTTGTTATATTGTTTGTTGTTATATTGTTTGTTATATTGTTTGTTATATTGTTTGTTGTTATATTGTTTGTTATATTGTTTGTTGTTATATTGTTTGTTGTTATATTGTTTGTTGTTATATTGTTGTTATATTGTTTGTTATATTGTTTGTTATATTGTTTGTTATATTGTTTGTTATATTGTTTGTTATATTGTTTGTTATATTGTTTGTTATATTGTTTGTTATATTGTTTGTTATATTGTTTGTTATATTGTTTGTTATATTGTTTGTTATATTGTTTGTTGTTATATTGTTTGTTGTTATATTGTTTGTTATATTGTTTGTTATATTGTTTGTTATATTGTTTGTTATATTGTTTGTTATATTGTTTGTTATATTGTTTGTTATATTGTTTTCTATAATGTTTTTAATATTGTTTTTAATATATTTTTAAAAATTGTTTTTGAGATTTATACGAATTTCTGAATACTGGATCATTTACGATGGACTAGATGTTGACACGTTCGTGAAGTAGAGGGTGCTGTGGACAGAAGGGAATAGCATACAACTGTCATTTAGATTTAACTGAAATCTTTCAATAGTTTCAGAATTGTTTGTTTAATAGCAACACTTTCTATCTTTTCTGTCTATTTATCTATTTATATTCTTTCTATATACTCACTCACCTAGAACCTGATCTATTTATCTGTGCGTATATGTAAGGAGAGACATAGACACCGGTAGAAAGGCTTTTTGGTAAGCAAGTAGGTATAGATAGATAGATAGATAGATAGATAGATAGATAGATAGATTAGATAGATTAGATAGATTAGATAGATAGATAGATAGATAGATAGATAGATAGATAGATAGATAGATACATAGATGGAAGGATGGATGGATTTGGGTGGGTGGGTCGGTGGATGGATGGATAGATGGATAGATAGATAGAACGATAGATAGATAGAAAACTATATATTATGTGCCATCTGAAAGCTTGACAAAAGCCCCCCCTGAAAGGTTGTGAAAAGCCCCCCCCCCAATTTGAAAGTTTGACAGAAGCCCCCTTTAAAATTTTGACAAAAGCTCCCACTAAAAGGTTGTGTAAAAACCGCTTCTGAAAGTTTGACAAAAGCCCCCTCTGAAAGCTTGTCAAAAGCCCCATATGAAAGTTTGTCAAAATCCCCCTCTGAACACTTGACAAAAGCCCCTTCTGAACACTTGACAAAAGCCCCCTCTGAAAGCTTGACAAAAGCCCCCTCTGAACACTTGACAAAAGCCCCCTCTGGAAGCTTGACAAAAGCCCCCCCCCCCCCCTAAGGTGTGTTATGCTTTACACGTTTATTAACTACATCATCCTCTAGAGATTTACATTTGGATAAAAGGAAACACAAATGTACTGAACGATGAAAACAAAACAACAAAAAAACAACAATTAACCGTCTACCAGCTGTGTCGTTATTGTTTCCCTAGCGCCATCTTCCTAATACAGGGATTTCTGGATGTTTCAAGCTGTTTATTTCTAATTAATGATGGTTGATGCTGCAGTCTAGTTCCTGAACAATTAGACCGAAATGTCAACTCATTGGTTTGTCCTTTAAAAGTGACGTTTTATTGAACTTTTTTCCGAGATTTTCATTGGTTACTTTGTGTATGCTTTGAGTCGACAGCCAATGAAGTTTCACGGAAAAGTCAAATAGTGTTACTTATGTAGGATGAGCCATGGCCATATGCAGTATATAAAGGATCTCCCTCGCGTAGTGGTTAAGCTGTTCGCCTTGTGTTCAAGAAGTAACGGGTTCGAATCTGGCTCGTGTCGTCTTGTTTATAAGGTGGATTTTTTAAGGAGATCCCTGTGGATTATCACTTGAAGCTACGGAGTTACGTGCTGCTTCGTTGAGAGGGACGGAGTACATATGGGAAACCGAGTACAGTGAAGTCAATCTTCTACGGCTTTTAAACCCTTTTAAACTTTTTATGTATAGAAAATCTTCGCACAGAATTAATTACGACTTCATTCGTTAAGTTTTTAAAAGTATTGTTGGGTGCGAAACAAATCAAATAATTTAAATATCTAGGCAGCAAGTTTTTTGAAAATGGAAGACTAGACAGAGAAATAGAAACAAGGTGCCAAAAAGCAAATACAGTGACTTACCAACTTTCATCATTACTACTTCACCCAAGATCAAGATGAAAATAACAAAAAACAACAACAACAAAAAAAGATAAACTCTACAATTTTTACCAACACTGTGCTACCAATGTCAAACATGATCTTTAGCAGCCTCGCAGCAGAGGAAAATCGTCACATGTGAAATGAGGTGTCTGAGGAAAGCTGCAATGATTACCAAACTAGATAAAATAAGAAATGAAGAAATTAGGAAAAGAGTTGGTATAATATCATGTATTGAACATATTGAGAGACAGCAAGTAAAATGGTTCAGTCACCTTATGAGAATGAAGCCAAACCAAATACCAATAAGAGCATATAATACAAGAATATCCGGGCGTAAAGCCAAAGGTAGACCAAGAAAAGGTGGATAGAAAACATCAAGATAGCCTTGAATAAACATGGACTAAATGCAACCTCGGCGACACATCAGGCCTTGGAACGACAGCTTAAGCTTCCACCCCTACGCTTAAACGGCAAGTGTGAATGCGATCAACAATCATTCACCTGGGGGGCAGACAATAGACTATTTATATACTTAAACTCGCATGCATAAAAAAAATAGCTACGGTGACTCCAAGTATATTAATAGTGACCAACTGAAACACGACAATAATCAAACACGGTATTAATTCTGCGCAGATATCTTCTGTAATGTATATGGTCATGAATGAACCCACTGAGACCACAGGAGTGCATGACTAGCGAGGGATTCGCCGTGATAAAACTGTGTAGGACCATTAATATTTTAAGTGCTGTTTGCATTTAAGAGCGTCGTCCTTACTGCCACTCTGTAAGACTATTAGTTCTGTGCAAGCTGGCCTGACTCTTCCAGGGATATAATCAAAGGAAGCACCCATCAGGCCATTGATGTGGAGGTGAGGCTCAGTTCATCGAGGCTGACCCATTGATGTGGAGATGAGGCTCAGTTCATCGAGGCTGACCCATTGATGTGGAGGTGAGGCTCAGTTCATCGAGGCTGACCCATTGATTTGGAGGTGAGGATCAGTTCATTGAGGCTGACCCATTGATGTGGAGGTGAGACTCAGTTCATCGAGGCTGACCCATTGATGTGGAGGTGAGGCTTAGTTAATCGAGGCTGACCCATTGATGTGGAGATGAGGCTCAGTTCATCGAGGATGACCCATTGATGTGGGATAGGCTCAGTCAGCCATGACCTTTCCTCAGTCAAGACCCGTCTACAGAAAGTAAACATAACCCGAAACGCTCATTTTGATTATTTCCGTGTTTTTTGTTGGTCAGTCTAGGCTGTTTTGTCACGTGCCTCGAAGTATATAAATAGTGACAAACGAAACCACGACAACAATAAAAAATTTAACGAATGAAGGCGTGGTTACTTTTCTTTTTACAGAGGTTTTTAATGCCGACCGTCTCGTTGTAGCCAACAGTGACTGCACATTAAGATTGATCACGCCCTCTCCAACTACATTCCTTACCAAGCAAGCAATGATGCTGAAGTCTGAGATACTATGCCAATATGCGCACCAACAACCATGTTACCATACAACACGACTAGATAGTCTTCGCAAACAAAAACAAAAACAATGGGAGACAAATTGAAAGTAGCCGGATTTAAAAAAAATCGTCATATTGTATGTACATGAAGACATTTTTTTCAAAGCCATAATCAGCAGTTTAACCGTCGAAGACGGATGGGCAGGGTCTTTGGCGCAAATAAAACGACGATACACTGCATTTCTATTATTGGGATTACGTCTTTTTGGAAAACAAGAAGATACATTGTCCTGCTATAAGAGAGGTCAAGCGGGAGTTTGAGAATGTGTCCTGTTACAAGAGAGATCCAGCGGGAGTTTGAGAATGTGTCCTGTTACAAGAGAGATCCAGCGGGAGTTTGAGAATGTGTCCTGCAACAAAAGAGAGATCCAGCGGGAGTTTGAGAATGTGTCCTGCTACAAGAGAGAACCAGCGGGAGTTTGAGAATGTGTCCTGCTACAAGAAAGATCCAGCGGGAGTTTGAGAATGTGTCCTGTAACAAAAGAGAGATCCAGCGGGAGTTTGAGAATGTGTCCTGTAACAAAAGAGAGATCCAGCGGGAGTTTGAGAATGTGTCCTGCTACAAGAGAGATCTAGCGGGAGTTTGAGAATGTGGCCTGCTACAAGAGAGATCTAGCGGGAGTTTGAGAATGTGTCCTGCAACAAAGGAGAGATCCAGCGGGAGTTTGAGAATGTGTCCTGCTACAAGAGAGGTCCAGCGGGAGTTTGAGAATGTGTCCTACTACAAGAGAGGTCCAGCCATAGTTTGAAAATGTGTCCTGCTACAAGAGAGGTCCAGCGGGAGTTTGAGAATGTGTCCTGCAACAAAAGAGAGATCCAGCGGGAGTTTGAGAATGTGTCCTACAAGAAAAGAGAGATCCAGCGGGAGTCTGCGAATGTGTCCTGCAACAAAAGAGAGATCCAGCGGGAGTTTGAGAATGTGTCCTGCAACAAAAGAGAGATCCAGCGGGAGTTTGAGAATGTGTCCTGCAACAAAAGAGAGATCCAGCGGGAGTTTGAGAATGTGTCCTGCTACAAGAGAGATCCAGCGGGAGTTTGAGAATGTGTCCTGCAACAAAAGAGAGATCCAGCGGGAGTTTGAGAATAAACGCCAAAAAAGATGACGAACATGCAGTTTAACGAAAACATTATGTGAATGTATATGAAACTTTTCGTATTTCCTTAGCCCCCTACCCTACTGTTTTTTCTGTACCTGAAAGATAAGCAGGGAATAGAAACTTGAAACATGAGAAACATAAAACAGTGTAAAGAAGTGCTGTTAACCACTGTTAACACATAATACACACACACACACACACAAATTAACGTATCAACTGATGTACGTTTGATGTACAGCATTAAACTAACCAGACTGGTACTCTTGATGCTGATGACCAAGAATGGTACTTTTGGTGCACTTCCGGGTTATACCCGCATTTTAGTCTGTCATGTGTCATAGTGCCTATCTTACTCGTCTTAAGTTGTTGTTGTGAATGTAATCTTCATATGGACTTTCTACCGAAACGTCGATTTGTGTTGCTATTATGTGTGTTTCCAGTGATTATCATAACTTTATTATCCTGCTCCAAATTTTGTTTATTATTTTTCAGTTTTTTCTGCAGTATATTAATGATCTTTCTCCCTGGACTGATTCAACGGATCATTGGTCGTTTAGTGTATACTTTACGCCGTAAGCCAATGAAACGTGCGGACAAAATCCGATATACATACATAAGTCACGCCTGCAAGATGGGTGAAGCTGTCGGGCAGGGCTATTCAACTGGCGGCCCGCGGAGGCCTAGTAAGTGGCCCGCGAATCATTGCTAAAACATTGAAATAAAGTTATAAAAAAACTAAATGTATAAAATCATTCAATGTGTTTTTTTTTATAAATCTGGCTTGTGACGATCCCCATTTTCTACATTTTGCCCCCCCCCCCCAGTTAATATAGTTAAATATCCCTGCTGTAGGGGTACAGAGACGTTGAACCGAGCACCTGCTCTCTTCGCTCGCCAGATTCATGACTTATACTGGTTCAGACATTGATACTCCTCCTCACGGAGTACCCCGGGCAACAGAGCAATATGGCTAAGCTATCAAGGATTAACGATCTCCAGCTGAGGTGGGAACCTGCAGTAGACTTGGAAATTTCCAAGAGAGAATCGACTCTTTTTATCTGCAGTACGTCCCGGGATTAAATGCAAGTTTAAGCAAACTTTCGACAGCCTTTTCGTCATTTTCGCCAAGGCGCAAGTACTTTTCGGCAGTTCCCCGTCCGCACCCAGCGTCGTGATATAACCAAAAAGTCCTACTTAGGACTTGGTTGAAAGCAACGTGACTAAGCATACCGAGATGGCCTAGTCGAATCCAGCACTAAAAAAAAAACCAAAAAAAAACAAACCAGAGTTTAGCTGTATGCGCTCAGGACCACATTGGAAAAGAACTTTATAAATAGTGTAAAATATATGGAAGATACCGATTCTTTGTTTTATTAAAAACCGACCCTTTCTGTGACACCGCAGTTTGTCCTTTTGGAATCCAGATGTTTGTGTTCTATAAGCATGACCATTGGAAAAGGGATTCTCACTTTGTCTTTTCTCTAACCTCCGGCTCTTTCCACTGAACATATTGTACATTGCTGAACCATCACAGTATAGAAGACATCTTTACTGAAAGTAAGCAATCCTTCATTCGTTACCTTTTTGGTTATTGCCGTGTTTTTCATTGGTCACTATTTATATACTTAAAATCGCTTTGGCTATATCTGGCATGCGATTCCAAGTATATAAATAATGATTATAAAAATTACGAAAAATATTTGTTTAAATGTAAGACATGAAGGCTTGTTTACTTTATGTGCATAGGTCTTCTTTTACAGACGGTCATGTGTGAACCTGGTGAGAACACAAGGCAGCCAACAGAATAGCACATGGAATAATAATTACGAGAGATCAGACCCACCCACACAAGGAACAACAATCGTATCTCATCTTGTTAATGTCATATGTTATCTTCTGACACAACCCACCTAAGCCCCCTCTAGAAGCCTCTCATCAACAATTTAGCCAATATCTTCTACCTATCTTATCATGAGTGCTTCCCTCAAAATTAAATCTTGTCCCGACCAGGTCCTCTCCATGTTTCCATTTCTGACCTACGTTTCTAATTATCTAACCTTCACAATCGACACAGCAGATTCATGTATCTATAAAGTCTTTCAGTGATTCTCAAATTGTACGTCTTTGAAAGCTCTTGTGCAGTGATATTGAGTGAAAGATATTCTGTAACTTTACCCGAGAAGAATAACTATATCCAGCTGAAGACGGATGTGTCGGCACATAGGCAAAAATAAAACGGGCGACACAACACATTTCCATTCTCTGGACTCCTTCCTGATAGAAATCTAGAGAGACCATGGTCCTGCTACAAGAGAGATGCAGTGGGAGTTTGAGACTAAACGCTGAACAAGAAGTACTTCTTCTTCTGCGATTGTTCTCAAACTCCTGCAGATTAGAAGGATGTAGTCCGAAGAACGGAATGCGTTATGTCATGGTTTACAGCATTGCTGCGATATGTGCGCCTTTCGGCCTGACACATCCGACTTCAGCATGGCTTTGGGTCACTGTCCCTACATGGGATGGTCCATCCAATAAAATAACCTAGTCGCCTTTTACGACATGCATGGAAGGTAAAAAGTGTTGCTATTCTTTGCTCCCCTTTCGGGCCCCAGCAGCACACATGCAAGAAGAAGTACTTACATATATTTCATATATTTACCGAAAAAACCCCACTTTTGTCAGTGATGAAACAGCGTAAGCGTGTTTAGTTTGAACATGTAACGAGACACGACACATATTCTCAAATTATTTTGTAAAGAACAATGCAGGGTTGAAGGAGAAGACGCAAGTAAGAAAATTTCGGACCAATAACATCAAAGAATGGTGTGGCCATAATTTTTCAACTCTTCTCCAAATGTATGAGAATAGAAATGTTTAAAGGGATATTTCTGTGCTGATTTATTTAGTATGGCATCGTTATGGGTTATGGGTCGTTTTATGTATATATATATATATATATTAACATCGTATAAGTCTATTTATCTGTCTATACGTTTTGGCATTTATTTGCCTTGCGACGCCAGGGGTATAAGTGTTCTTTGGAGATTGCCTTCTTGTGTGCTGTTTGTAAGCTTGTTCCTGTGGCTTCTTTGATTTCTGTGATCCATCTTTTACATGGTCTACCTCTGACTTTATAGTCGTGATGTCTATGTGTCTTATTCTTGATTAGAAACTAGCTTCACAGCACGTGGGGCATTCCTATAAATGCTCTCCGTTCCAGCAGCCATCTCAGTGTATGTAGACTCAGAGTCCCCGTCAGGTGTTGATTGAGTGATCTTCGGGACCTTTCCAGAGATTTACTTTTCCTTTCCTCCCCTCTCATCATCATCATTATCAGGTGCCATACCGGCTGGCGTAGGCGGTCATGGCTCGCCACAGCTCTCTGTCCACAGGATTATGTTTAGATCGTTGTTTTTTCCTTGCCGTGCCAGGTTGTCAAACTGTCTAATATTTTCTCACGTTGTCGCCCTCTGTCTCTGTTGCCTTCAATTTTGCCTGTTGTGACTATGTTCTCTAAACCTCCCTGTCTCATGAAGTGGCCAAAAGAAAAGAAGATTGACTTTTTCTTATATTATTGATTAAGGTTCGTGTCGCATTTGACTCTTTCAACACTTCCACATTAGTTTTTCTGGCAGTCCATGGTATTTTCAGCATTCTTCTGTAGAACCACATCTCTATTGCTTCTAATTTCCCATATTCCAGTTTGTTTATTGTCCAAGACTCGCACCCATATGTTAGTATAGGAGTTATATAGCACTGCAGAACTCTCTTTCTCGCTTTCTTCCCTCCCCTCTAGATACTTCTATCAGCCTCATTGACATCATCTGCATCTTGAACTTATTACTGTCCCTTTATGTCATGGCCATCTGTGGCACACTGTCTATTCGCAGTCTGGAAAACCACTTGATCTGTTGTCTTTTGATGTGTTCCAATGCTGGTATTGTTTTGGTTATCTGTCTGATGTTATTGTTTCTAATTCTATCTCTTAATGACACTCCGAGTATTCTTCGTAGACATGTCATTTCTGTTGTCACTATTTTTCTTCT
Organism: Meghimatium bilineatum; assembly: GCA_034231615.1. Classification (NCBI taxonomy): domain Eukaryota; kingdom Metazoa; phylum Mollusca; class Gastropoda; order Stylommatophora; family Philomycidae; genus Meghimatium; species Meghimatium bilineatum. The sequence continues at coordinate 2,266,467 of CM067302.1, forward strand.
ATCTTGTGTTGTGATTGTCCAGGTTTGGCACTGGTAGCATAGTGATGGTATGATATTAATCTTGTATAATGCAACTTTAGTGTCTATGTTTACATTTTTGTTCTTGAAAATACGTAATTATACACTGAAGTGTATAAGTCGATCTTTGTATAAGCCGAGTATGGTAATTTTCTATATAAAATTTCCACGAAGACACATATAAGCCAATTTGAAATTATGTAAATAGAATATCTAGAATAAAAATTATACGAAAATATGATCTGTTTGAAAAATCCGCACATCTAAATAATTGTACTTACGTAAAAATAGGTTTTATAATAGCTTCACTCAAATACGACGGACTATAACTGAAACTAGTTGGTAATGATGTGGAAGACCTAGAGTACGCTGGATCGACAACATCAAAGAGACATTACACGAACACCAAATAACATTATCTGAAACTGCCAGAAAAGCGAGAACGAGTACATTGTATCTCCCTCGACATCCGTAAAGGGTAAAAGAGGAAAGAAAGAAGAAGAAGAATGATGCGCACACAAGAAAACATACAAATTACAATACACAAAACAAATTCGAATATAAAACCTGTGTTTTTGGTAAGTACAATTGATGTTACGTTTCACGCAGTTACCTTATATTGATTGCCATCTAAATAAGTACTTTGGCTGTCATGAAGGATAAATTAAAAATACGCAGAACCTATGAAGTACAAAAGCAATGACGTGAGATGGAGTCATCTGTTGACTCAACATTGTCATGAAGAGCACTGAGTTCGAGTTCAGATCTCACAGTCCTATCAAAAATATTGACAGAGCCAAATATTGATATATGTTAACCTTAACGCGGATGATGATGCTGCTGCTTTACCAGATGGTGTTAGACTGGCAGGGCACCACTAACCCGTGATGTGCCATCACCACTAACCCGTGATGTGCCATCACCACTAACCCATGATGTGCCATCACCACTAACCCGTGATTCGCCATCACCACTAACCCGTGATTCGCCATCACCACTAACCCGTGATTCGCCATCACCACTAACCCCTGATTCGCCATCACTACTAACCCCTGATTCGCCATCACTACTAACCGGTGATGTGCCATCACCACTAACCCGTGATGTGCCATCACCACTAACCCGTGATGTGCCATCACCACTAACCCGTGATTCGCCATCACTACTAACCCGTGATGTGCCATCACCACTAACCCGTGATTCACCATCACCACTAACCCGTGATTTGTCATCACCACTAACCCGTGATTTGTCATCACCACTAACCCGTGATGTGCCATCACCACTAACCCGTGATGTGCCATCACCACTAACCCGTGATGTGCCATCACCACTAACCCGTGATTCGCCATCACCACTAACCCGTGATGTGCCATCACCACTAACCCGTGATTCGCCATCACTACTAACCCGTGATGTGCCATCACCACTAACCCGTGATTCGCCATCACCACTAACCCGTGATTTGTCATCACCACTAACCCGTGATGTGCCATCACCACTAACCCGTGATGTGCCATCACCACTAACCCGTGATTCGCCATCACTACTAACCGGTGATGTGCCATCACCACTAACCCGTGATGTGCCATCACCTCTAACCCGTGATTCGCCATCACCACTAATCTGGGCTCTCAAATAAGTAAATACCGAAACCTTCTCAATCCTTCGATTGTTATTCTTCATATTGGTCAGATGATAGTACTAAAAACAAATAAATAATAGATGTTGAACCTCACCCCACCATACCCAAGCTGCCCACCCCCAAAACTTTTTAATAAATTATACCAACATTCAACAATAAAGGAAATTATTAGCTTTTTTAAAGGGAAAAATACCCCCTTACAAAAGTCGTATCTACGCCCCTGTAGATAATGAACGCGGTGAGAGGAGTTTGAAGTTTAACACTAAATCTAGTTTCTAGGGAATTACGTGTTGTTTTTTTGTATAATTATTTGAATTTTAATACAGGAGACGTCGAAATGTCTATATCTGTCATGCATTGTGCGCTAGTTTTTATGTGCTAGGTCCTGTGTGCTAGTTTTCTGTGCTAGTTTTTGTGTGCTAGTTTATGTGTGCTAGTTTTTGTGTGCTAGTTTTTATGTGCTAATTTTTGTGTGCTAATTTTTGTGTGCTAGTTTTGTGTGCTAGTTTTTGTGTGCTAATTTTTGTGTGCTAGTTTTGTGTGCTAGTTTTTGTGTGCTAATTTTTGTGTGCTAGTTTTTGTGTGCTAGTTTTTGTGTGCTAGTTTTTGTGTGCTAGATTTTGTGTGCTAATTTTTGTGTGCTAGTTTTGTGTGCTAGTTTTTGTGTGTTTAGTTTTGTGTGCTAGGGTTTGTGTGTACTAGTTTTTGTGCTCTAGGTTTTGTGTGCTTGGTTTTGTGTGCTAGTTTTTGTGTGCTAAGTTTTGTGTGCTAGGTTTTATGTACTAGTTTTTGTGTTTTAGATTTTGTGTGCTAATTTGTGTGCTTAGTTTTGTGTGCTAATTTTTGTGTGCTAGATTTTGTGTGCTAGTTTTTGTGTTCTAGGTTTTGTGTGCTTAGTTTTGTGTGCAAGTTTTTGTGTGCTAGGTTTTGTGTACAAGTTTTTGTGTTTTAGATTTTGTGTGCTAATTTGTGTGCTTAGTTTTGTGTGCTAGTTTTTGAGTGCTAGATTTTGTGTACTAGTTTTAATATTCTAGGTTTTGTGTGCTAGGTTTTGTGTACTAGTTTTTGTGTTCTAGGTTGTGTGTGCTAATTTGTGTGTGTTAGTTTTGTCTGCTAGTTTTTGTGTGCTAGGTTTTGTGTGGTATATTTTGTGTACTAGTATTTGTGTTCTTGGTTTTGTGTGTTAGCTTATGTGTGCTAGTTTTTGTGTGCTAGATTCTGTGTGCTAGCTTTTGTGTGCTAGTTTTTGTGTGCTAGATTCTGTGTGCTAGCTTTTGTGTGCTAGGTTTTATGTACTAGATTCTTTGTGCTAATGTGTGTACTAGGTTTTGTATACTAGTTGTTGTGTGCTAGTTTTTGTGTGCTAGTTCTTGTGTGCTATTTTTGTGTGCTAGTTTTTGTGTGGTAAAAGTATGAAAAAAGAAATTATCGGTTAAATAAAGTATGAAAAAGATAATATCGGTTAAATAAAGTATGAAAAAAGATAATATCGGTTAAATAAAGTATGAAAAAAAGATAATATCGGTTAAATAAAGTATGAAAAAAGATAATATCGGTTAACTCTTTCAGGACTTGATTATGTTTAGGTTTGGACCAAATTAATTTTATAAAATTTCCTTATATGTGTTTTTTATTGTATCACTTGACATGCTAATATTGATAAATAGTGTATGTGTAATATATCATTGGAAAGGGGAATGGATACAGAATATGAATATATAAGTACATTGATGGTATGTGATTACTTCACAAGGTTAGAGTTAGCCTTGTGAAGTAATCAAATATCAAATCAAAGCCAGTATACTGGCGATTGGTCCTGTAGACCCATAGTATAAAGCCAGTATACTTGCGATTGGTCCGGAAAGAGTTTAAATAAAGTATGAAAAAAGATAATATCGGTTAAATAAAGTATGAAAAAAGATAATATCGGTTAAATAAAGTATGAACAAAAGATAATATCGGTTAAATAAAGTATGAGAACAAATAAGCATTCCATAATGAAATATTATATTAAGTTTCGAAGAATATCATGGATAGAAGGGCGAACGAAAACAGGCGTTCGTAACGGCCTCAACATAGAAGAAGATTCGTTCTTCGAAACCATAAAAACCGCAGACACAAATATTTTCGACATACAAAAAAGACACACTGCTATAAAAAGATGGAGGGAAAAGTTCAAATTAAGAGAACAAGAGGAAGTACAGGACTGCGATGAACATAGGATATAGAAGACCTACTGGACATGACTTTAAAGAGGTCAGGCAGCTTGGAAAGAACATAGAGTCGTACAGAGTGACAGTGAGATCAACGTTCTATAAGAAAAATGTCACATAAGCAGACAGACACACATGCAGAATATAGGTAGATATATAGACAGACAGACAGACAGGTAGACAGGTAGACAGGTAGGCAGGCAGGTAGGTAGGTAGGTAGATAGATAGATATATAGATAGATATATAGATAGATATATAGATAGATATATAGATAGATATTTAGATATGTATTTAGATAGGTAGGTAGATAGGTAGATAGACAGACAGACAGACAACCAGCCAGACAGACAGCCAGACAGACAGACAGAAAGATAGACAGATAGACAGATCGACAATTCGATAGATGGATGGATGGATGGATGGATGGATGGATGGATGGATGGATGGATGGATGGATGGATGGATGGATGGATGGATGGATGGATGGATGGATGGATGGATGGATGGATGGATGGATGGATGGATAGATAGATAGATAGATAGATAGATAGATAGATAGATAGATAGATAGATAGATAGATAGATAGATAGATAGATAGATAGATAGATAGATAGATAGTAATTAATAAAAAAAATTGCATATATCTTTAAAAATACCAGAGCTAATAAACATTTGAAAATATAAATTTTTGTTTTCAGCAGACCCGAAATTAGTTACCATAAACTTTTTCATTACTAGTACAATTTTGATTCTGACTAGTGTTACCGGAACCATGACATTCACTATTTGTGTCTCGTTAAACATTCTGATATAACCACATTGATATAACCACATTGATATAACCACATTGATATAACCACATTGATATAACCACATTGATATAACCACATTGATATAACCAGGTTGGACTAACACTACTATTGACAGAAGCGTACCTCATCATAAGACGTACATTTAAATTAAACAATAAAATATATCTATGTTCCTTCAGCGCTGAATACGGTACATATGGCAGGAACCAGAGCTATCTATGTTCCTTCAGCTCTGAATACGGTACATAGGGCAGGAACCAGAGCTATCTATGTTCCTTCAGCGCTGAATACGGTACATATGGCAGGAACCAGAGCTATCTATGTTCCTTCAGCGCTGAATACGGTACATAGGGCAGGAACCATAGCTATCTATGTTCCTTCAGCTCTGAATACGGTACATATGGCAGGAACCAGAGCTATCTATGTTCCTTCAGCGCTGAATACGGTACATAGGGCAGGAACCATAGCTATCTATGTTCCTTCAGCGCTGAATACGGTACATATGGCAGGAACCAGAGCTATCTATGTTCCTTCAGCGCTGAATACGGTACATAGGGCATGAACCAGAGCTATCTATGTTCCTTCAGCGCTGAATACGGTACATAGGGCAGAAACCATAGCTATCTATGTTCCTTCAGCGTTGAATACGGTACATATGGCAGGAACCAGAGCTATCTATGTTCCTTGGGAGCCGCGTTAGCTCAGTGGTTAGCGCACTGGCTTCGCATATGAGTGGTCCTGGGTTCATTCCCCAGCTGAGGCGGAAATATTTTCAGATCGCAACGGCTCCCAGGTCGACCCAGCCTTAAATGGGTACCGGATTAATCCGGGAAGTAAAGACTGCGAGGGAGAGGAGATGGCTACCGCCCTCGTTTGCAGATCCTCTGAAATGTGAGATCGCTAACATCTCACACCCTTACGGCATTAATAAATGCTATAAGTTACTTTACTTTTTTTTACTTACACTTGATGCCAAAGCAATTATGGTAGAAATCTATTTTACTGTACCTCCATTCCTGTCATTTACTGTATCTCCATTCGTGTCATTTTGCTGCTTAAATGAGAAAAGTTATCAACTGCCTGAATTGTGTCTTCGTTGAGAGTGATATTGAAGTTACAGTTAGTAAAATTCACGATGTTACAGTTAGTAAAATTCACGATGTTACAGTTAGTAAAATTCACGATGTTTACAGTTAGTAAAATTCACGATGTTACAGTTAGTAAAATTCACGATGTTACAGTTAGTAAAATTCACGATGTTAGTCTTGCAATTGTAGACTTGATGGCTGCTTTATCTAACCAAAGGTGTCAAGTAATAGTTAGTTAGTTGGTTGGTTGGTTGGTTGGTTGGTTGGTTAGTTAGTTAGTTAGTTAGTCGTCGGATTGTCTTCACTGCAAACTGGACACGTCCACAGTTATTCTGATCTCTCCCTGAGTGTATCCGCCATTACATTTCTGTTGACATTACCAGTCCTATGCTGGTTGACCATCATTCTTCTGCGCGCTCCATAATGTTCACTTTTAGAAAACAGCATTTCAAACCCTGATCTTTAATCCTGGCCATTGAAAAGGAATCCTTTTCTACACAAGTTACACTCTCGCGTGCTAAATCTTTTCAGAAGTTCAAAACTTTCTTTCGTTACTGCATGTTTTCCTGTGAAGGAGTGCAGGAGATTTTCTATGAGCTGTGGAAATCCTGTCCCAACCGTGGATTGATCAAAGACCTTAAGGGCAGGAGAACGGAATTCTAACCACACGGCCATCCACTCCACGGAGTTCAAAACGCCAGCTCAAAAGTGTCAAGAAATATTCCGTACAAATTTTTAAAAAATGAATTGCTAGATAATTTCTTTTGGGAAGCGCTGCACTGGAATATTGCGTAACTGGTAAGGAACGACTCAGATAAATCGTAACTTCTAGAAATGATATTGGAAATTGCGGCCTGTTACAAAAGACATTTTTCTCATCGTCTGCAGTGAGAACTGTCGTAATGATGTAGAAATAGATCTTCATAACAGTCGTCTGGGCGAAGTCAAGCAATGAATTTGAAATGCAAGAACGTGTTGCAAGATGTGAAACGTCAGCGTAGCAGTTGGTTTATTAGCGGGTAAATCCTTCACATCGCTACACGTTTCTAAAAGTTTGTGAGTTTAATCGAAGGTCTCGACAAACAGTCATGAGGAATCATAGGAAACAATCCTTCTAAAATGACGCTATGAGACCTTCCGCGTGATTTTTTATTAACTAGCTATTCAAAGTGATCAAAGACAATCACGGAACAAATAAAATACCACCGATTTGAAGGATGAACCTCGACTAGTCCACAGAACTGTATAATTGACGAGAGACTCGGTATTATTGGTGAAAACTTGTTATAATATTTTTCACAATTTTCACAAGTTAGTTAGTTAGTTAGTTTCCTCCTTTCATGTCACATGCGGCACATAGCGCAGAGGTTTTAATTCTCCAAGAATTGCGGTCCGCTGCCTGTACTTTTAGGTTTTGTATGGACTTGCAGCATATTATTTTCCCTTCTTTAAGTGCGGTGCTTTTTATAGTAATTTGGTAATTTTGGGTCATTCCCCTCACATCACCCATATCACCTGTGACAACACATCACCCGTGACCGGTGACCATGTGAACAAAATCATCAAAGGGTATAGTGTCTCGAGTTTTTTGCTTTTGTCTTCTGTCGAAATGTCTCCAAGCGATGTCTCCAAGCGATGTCTCCAAGCGATGTCTCCAAGCGATGTCTACAAGCAATGTCTCCAAGCGATGTCTCCAAGCGATGTCTCCAAGCGATGTCTCCAAGCGATGTCTCCAAGCAATGTCTCCAAGCGATGTCTCCAAGCAATGTCACAAAGCAACGCTGACCCCGTGGACATTGCACATTTATTATTCTGTGTCAGACTCCTAAGTGTCGGAGATAAAAAAAGGGGTTCAAAAGTCGTAGAAGATTAACTTCACTGTACTCGGTTTCCCCCATGCACTCCGTCACTCTCAACGAAGCGGCACGCCGCCTGCCACGAGTACCACTCATAGCACGTAACTCCGTAGCTTCAAGTGATAATCCCCAGAGATCTCCGAAAAAATCCACCGTGCAAATAAGACGACACGAGTCGGATTCTAACCCATAACCTCTTGAACACAAGGCGAAAAGCTTAACCACTACGTTAGGGAGATGCCCTGAAGTGTCGGGGAATGATAGATGTACCATTCCTGCAGATGGGACATCAGAACTGATGGAAGAATGCTAAGATACGTATTCTAGATGCATATGTTTGACTTCTGGTGGAACTTGACTATCCTCGGACACACTGGAATTCCCCCCTCCACTTTTTCATGAACTAAACATGCATTCATGGTTGGTTGGTTGGTTGGTTGCTGATTCAGCGGTCCATGAACTCATGCCCTTTGACCTAATGCCATTAAATAGCATTATATTACTGGGAAGTCTGTGGATTTTCGGCCCACCCCAGGACAGTCAGAGAATAACTATCACACCTCCAGGAAGGTATGTTTCAACCTATGCACTGCTCCGAGCCACTGTAGCCAAGATAGGGTTCACTGTGTTCATTCCCCGCCACCAATTGACTACTGGTTATGCCGAACTTCTCTATTGCTCCAGGCATGCAACCAAATGTTCATGTCAAAAGGATTGTCACGTCCTGAGTCACTGTGCTTCTATGATGGGTCTAAGCCATAGGAAAAAACAGTGCTGTCAGTTTCCTCCTCCCCAGTGCTGCACAGTACATCTCTGACTCCCTCCCAACCACAGATGGTGCATACATATATATTCAAGGGAAAATGAAACACATTTCAACAACAAAATAAAAGCATAATTGTATAGATGACGAGCCATGAAGCTTCTTTAAGAAGATAACCTCAATATAACGGCATGTCATCCGCTGAGGTTTTCTGTTGCATGGATGGTATGTCTAGTGGGCCATTGGTGAGACCCACAGACGCAACAACATTCGTAAAACAAGCATTTATAAACCATCATAACAAAGACAATTACAACAACAACGAAAATCTCGTATAAAATGAAGTTTCCTCAGGATCAAACATAGAACATTCATATTCGTACTTCAGGATCAAACATAGAACATTCATATTCGTACTACAAGGACCTAAAGGCCTTCTTGTAAACACCAATAACAGTGAGACAGAACAGTGACTTGAGTACACAGGTTGAATATCTTGACATGACCACATATGTTTTTTTGGAGGTATGTGGTTGGAGTGGGACACCTGTTTACTTGTGTTGCAAATCGATTCGGTGCTGCTAGAACGGACCTGGTTCAATTCCCGTCAGTTGTAAGAATTATTTCATCATCATCATGTGTTAAGAGCTAAGCTGCTCCCAGCTAAAATGTTTTTATTTCATCAGCATCATTTGTCAAGAGCTAACTTCCCCCAGCTTTTCAATAAACTTCTAGACCTATACGGGACATTTTAGTCCTTTACGATACTTTTTAGTCATTCTCAGGACTTCTAGTTCCTCTCGGGACATTTAGTCTTTTTCAGGACTCATATTTTTTCCCATCAACTTGAAAAGAGGACAATCATCGCAGATGATGCCTGCGGATTTTCTTTAGCAATAATTGCGCGCGTGATTTTTCGATTGTCCCATACCATAAGGTCACAAAAAGATGGAAGTCAACACGGCTCGATATAACAAATATAGACTGATATCTTAGGTTGAAAGACTTGTGCCTCGGCAAGATGCATTAATTTGCCAATAAACAAACACACATAAACGCACATCAGACAAACTCCATACGGTATGGACTACAGCGAAACGACTGACAGTACATGAGATATAAGGTTGTGGACAGGCATGATAACCTACTACACACAGAGTTTATTAGCCAGGGTCTGCCACAGGGATCGCATTTATCTCCTGTACTTTTCAATGTATGCACAGTACAGATCACTAGCAACTAAATCACAGATGCTGGCAGAAAGATTTCGTATACCGATGACATCCTGGTGTAAAGACAGGGCAGAAATCGAGAAGAGTGCCTCGTGGTACTACAAAAGGAGTTGGACAGACTTGAATGGGTGTAGAGATACGGGAGCAGTGGTAAATTCTTTTAAGGCATTCGTGACTTGGTTTTCATTGAACAATCACACGGTAAAGACAACCATGTCAGAAATTTCACTGGCCGGAAACAGGTAACAAAGAACCAGCATAATGAGATATCTGGGTGTGTTTTTTTGACAGAAGTCTGGGTTTCAGGGAACATGTTGACCACGTTATCATATGGGCAGGCAAAGGCTTAGCAACAATGAAGGTTATGGCTGCTGCGCAGTGTGAGTAGAGATTGTTATGTCTTTTCTACCAGGGTTTGGTGGTGGCTGTAGTGGAATATGCACTGGCAATTCTGACTCGTAGCCAAACTCAGATCGTGAGAACGGATATAATCCAGAATGCAGCAATGCGTATCATACTTGGGTGCACAAGAGACACGTCGACAAGAGCTATACGGTACCAACTCGATTGTCCAACGGCAGAGCACAGGTTACAGTATTTACGTGCACAGTCGTACCTTCAAATACATGCAGACATAGAACACCCTGTGAATTCAGAAATACAGAAAGTTAAAAGTAGCAGACGTAAGAGCGAACAGTTGTGGATGGCACGTGCTGAGGATGTCATACATCGCGTGTGCAGATTGTAAGAGGTGGCCGCAGGTGCGGAATGGATAAGTCTACCTACGGATTTTGAAACTTGCATGAGAGTAGTAATAACACTTAGCAGGGAATGCAGACAATGGTGTCCTACGGCTGTGAAGCAAGAAGTGCAGGCTTTGGTCAGTAAGAGTGCCAAAGAGGGGGATGTGATTATATACACTGATGGATCTGTGGTTAGATATGTTCGCGGTGATTGGGCCTTCACAGCTGAGTGCGCAGGTAAAACGATCATGGAGGAGAGAGGGGCTTTTGCTGTGACTACGAGTAGCATGACCATGGAGATTGTGGTATTTGAGTGGGTAGACACACAGTGGATAACGCAGGTCTGCATCTTAAGTGACTCTATGAGTGTGATTAGGAAGGCACAAGTGGGTCTCATTCGCGAACAGTGGACTGAGGCCTTAGGAAAGGCGAGGTTTAAAGTAGTTGCATGTATTTTCGCACCGGGTAATGTGGGTGTTTGAGGTGATGAAAGAACAGATCAACTAGCGCCATGCGCGATTGTTGCACAGGGAGATGAGGCAATAGGTCGAGCTGACGTTTTGAACTCCATAAGAGATATAACACGCGAGAGTGAGACTAATGTGGATGATGATTCCTTTTCAATGGCTAGGATTAAAGATCAGGGATTGAAATGCGGTGTTGCTAGAAGTGAACATTTTGGAGGGCACATAATAATGATGGTCAACCAGTATAGGACCGGTACTGTCAGCAGAAGTGTAATGGCGGATACACTCAGGGAGAGGTCAGAACAACTGTGGACGTGTCCAGTTTGCAGTGATTATGGTCCGATAAATAACTAACACGGTATGAACTACGAGTATAAATAACTAACACGGTATAAATAACCGTGTAAAAAAACCGTGTAATAAAAAACACGGTATAACACGGTATAAATAACTAACACGGTATGAACTACTCGTACAATGACTTATGCAGGACCTACTCTGTCTTAACATCAGAATATTATCCATCGATGTGTCAATAGCACTGTGATTACTATACATGCCTCTGAATTCTGAAGACGTGAATTCCTGTCCTAGTCAAATCTGTGATTTCTTTTTCGAATTCCCTTGGACATATTCAAACAACCTATACATTACGTGACGACAACACACACCATCAGTCTTTATTTTCCGCTCTAGAAATCACCCCCAGTTCTCACCAGCAACACGACGAAACGAAAAGTATTTTAACAATCAAATTTGCTTCCCTTCATCCTTCATTCCCTGGAGATCTCTAAAATGTATGGCTCGTTCCATTCTGCCTATTTCACTCTTAAACCCTGCACATCTAGTTCTCCCCTACCACAAGTCAAGTCAACCGACATGTTTCAGCCAGAATAATCCGCTTAATGGCTTCTTGCAGTTTGAATCGACCTAGCAGAAGATGAACAATAGCTGTAATATTTGTTCTCTTTCCTCCTTGAGTTTGATTTTTCCAACAATTATTATTTCTATTTCCAATGTTATTGTTTCATTTTGTTTATTACAAAACATAACATTTGTTATGTTAAATATTTCTGGTGTAGAGGTGAGTTTTTAGAAATATATAATTAAATCTTCCCACAATGAGCACGGTAAATATTACGAGGCTGCCTACATTCTTATAAGTATAAGCTTTTTGTTGCTGAGGTCACTGAAGCAAGTACCACCAGTATATCAAATTTTGAACCTATATTATATTGGCAAAACGAAAATGATTATATAGCTGATATTGTTATTGTTACTGTTGGTGTTATTGTTAGTTACTGTTGGTGTTATTGTTAGTTACTGTTGGTGTTATTGTTGTTGTTAATGTTGTTGTTATTTGTGTTCCTACTATTATTGTTATTGTTGGTATTATTGTGTTATTGTTGATGGTGTTGTTGCTATTGTTGGTGTTATTTCTGTCATTGTTGTTATTATTGGTGGTGTTATTGTTGTTGCTATTGTTGTTGTTATTATTGTTGTTATTGTTCGTTATATTGTTCTTGGTGTTATTGTTCTTGGTGTTATTGTTCTTGGTGTTATTGTCGTTGATGTTATTGTTGTTGGTGTTATTTTCGTTGTTGTTATTGTTGTTGTTATTCTTGTTGTTGGTGTTATTTCTGTCATTGTTTGTTATTATTGTTGGTGTTATTGTTGTTGTTATTGGTGTTGCTGTTGTTAGTGTTATTGTTGTTGGTGTTATTGTTGTTGTTATTGTTGTTGGTGTTGTTGTTGTTAGTGTTATTGTTGTTGGTGTTATTGATATTGGTATTATTGTAATTCATAGTGTTATTGTTGTTGGTGTTATTGTTGTTGGTGTTATTGTTGTTGTTATTGTTGGTGTTATTGTTGTTGGTGTTATTGTTGGTGTTATTCTTGTTCTTATTCTTGTTATTGGTGTTATTTCTGTGATTGTTGTTATTATTGTTGTTGTTATTGTTGTTGCTATTGTTGTTGTTATTATTGTTGGTGTTATTGTTGTTGGTGTTATATTTGTTGGTTTTATTGTTGTTGGTGTTATTGTTGTTATTGTTGTTGGTGTTATTGTTGTTGGTACTATTGTTGTTAATGTTGTTGTTATTGTTGCTGGTATTATTGTTGTTGTTATTGTTTTTGATCGTGCCAATGTTATTGCTATTGTTATTGTTGTTACCATTGATGTTGTTATCGTTGGTGTTATTGTTGTTGTTATTGTTAGTGTTAGTACTGTTGTAGTTGGCGTACCTATTGCGTTGGTTATTCTTGTTTCTTTTGTTGTTTTTGCTATTGTTGTTAGTGTTGTGGTTAAAATGACTAATTTTGTTGACACAGATGTAGAGATCGGAGGAATTATGGGATATCCCATGTGTCGTAATCTTGATTTCTATTCCTGAAGAACATACCTACAAGTTCATTACTTTAACACGTTCGTCAGTTTAGATTCTTGATCTATTCTTAATTCTTGATTCATTTTATTGATTCTTGATTCTTGAATGATTCTTTATTGGTTCTAATTTATTGATTGATTCTTGATTCTTAATTCTGGATTCTTGATTGATTCTTGATTCTTAATTCTGGATTCTTGATTGACTCTTGTTCTTGATTGATTCTTGATTCTTAATTCTGAATTCTTGATTGATTCTTTTTCTTGACTGATTATTGATTCTTAATTCTGAATTCTTGATTGATTCTTGATTCTTAATTCTGTATTCTTGATTGATTCTTTTATTGATTGATTCTTGATTCTCAATTCTGAATTCTTGATTGATTCTTGATTCTTAATTCTGAATTCTTGATTGATTCTTGATTCTTAATTCTGGATTCTTGATTGATTCTTGATTCTTAATTCTGAATTCTTGATTGATTCTTGATTCTTAATTCTGAATTCTTGATTGATTCTTGATTCTTAATTCTGGATTCGTGATTGATTCTTTTTCTTGTTTGATTCTTGATTCTTAATTCTGGATTCTTCATTGATTCTTTTTCTTGTTTGATTCTTGATTCTTAATTCTGGATTCTTCATTGATTCTTCTTCTTGATTGATTCTTGATTCTTAATTCTGGATTCTTGATTGATTCTGAATTTGTGATTGATTATTGATTCTTAATTGATTATTGATTGGTGTGTGTAAATAAGGGGGGGTGACGTCTGAGTTTATCTGTTTATTTATATCTATCACTGTTTATTAATATATCATTTATATATCATTTATATATCATTTATATATCATTTATATATCATTTATATATAATTATATATAAATACTTCTGCCCAGTCTGTTCTCATTGTGTTGCCATCAACTATAGCTTTGCCAGTCAATATGTCAGCTCGTTCGTTGCCACTGATACCCGCATGACTAGGACAGTTGATCCGTGTGATGGTCTGTGTGTTGCTGAAAAGAATACCTGTTTTTTTTCTTATCCTGCATTTTTCATATCTTACCCTGCATACTCTGTGTGTCTGATAGAATCATCGCAGTGTTGGTGGTTGCGTCGTCAGTCAAGTCAGAGCCACTGTTACTGCTTCTATCTCCATTCTTATGCTGAATGTTGTCGTGGGATCGTGAGATCGCCCGTTTATCTCCACGTCTGAGTCTGCAGTACTTCAATAACTTATTCAAACTAGACCATAGGTATGCAACCTTTTTGGGATAGTGGCCCAATGGCGCTTTTTTTCGTTTTATGAGGTCCAAAGGCTTTCTTTTTAAATTACTTTAGAACTTTAGTAAAGCTCTGAGACTAGTGTGTACAGTACTTCTAGATTTTATGGTGTGTCTACGTAAAGTGTCTATTACAGGACGATATTCTAGTGTGTACAGTACTTCTAGATTATATGGTGTGTCTACGTAAAGTGTCTTTTACAGAACGATATCCTTACTCCAACTCTGTAAGGCTATCGGGTTTGTGCCAGCTGTCCAGCCTCTTGCAGTGCCATGCTCAGAATGCCTTCAATATCATGTGTCCATCGTAGTATTGTCTGCCTCATGTTCTCTGTCCTGGAATTTTCCCTCCATGATTAATCTTTCTAAATTATTGTGTCTCTTTATATGTCAGAATTATGTTTGTTTGCCTATTTCTTTTTAATTGTTTTGAGGAGCCAGTTTTCTTTTATGTTCATATGTTTGCGAACGTCTGCATTGGTTCTCCTTTCTTTCCATGCTATTCTTATGTCCTTTCTAGAAAATTTCATTTCAAATTCCAGTTTTTATTAGCTAGCCAGATAAAAAAAGTGACTTAGCGGGCCGGATTTTGTGCATCACTGATTTAGACCAATAATCAACCACTGGAAACATATTTCGTCTTCATTTTGAAACCAGCAGGCAAAAAATACTGAACAAAAACCCAATCAATCTGTGTTAACGAATCTTTGAAGTATTCATTCAAAATTAAGTTTAAGCTGTTCAAGATGTTTTTTTAAATTTGTGCTGGGATTTTAAGATCTTTAGAACTTGGCGAACTCATGTGAACTCATGTAAGTGCTTCCGGTTCGATAGAATCAGTCCCATCACGGAGGTATTTCTTGCTTCTGTCTTTTATGTACTATTCTGAAGTTGCCTCTGCTGAGTTAGTCAGATATCTATCTTGATGATGTTTCCTTTGTTCTCATTTACATCTACTTTATATCTGATCAATTTCTCTTCTGACATAATTTCTCTATCACCGATAAATTCTGTCTTCTCTAAAACGCTCTTTCTCTGATAGTTTCTCCTTCTCTGATACTTTTTTCTCTCTTTTCGCTTCTTCTTCAAAAAGAAATTCGTCACCTTCTCCCTGTCATAAGTTCCACCTTCTCCCCGTCATAAGTTCCAGCTTCTCCCCGTCATAAGTTCCACCTTCTCCCCGTCATAAGTTCCAGCTTCTCCCTGTCATAAGTTCCAGCTTCTCCCTGTCATAAGTTCCAGCTTATCCCTGTCATAAGTTCCACCTTCTCTCTGTCATAAGTTCAACCTTCTCCCTGTCATAAGTTCAACCTTCTCCCTGTCATAACTTCCACCTTCTCCCTGTCATAAGTTCCAGCTTCTCCCTGTCATAAGTTCCACCTTATCCCTGTCATAAGTTCCACCGTATCCCTGTCATAAGTTCCAGCTTCTCCCTGTTATAAGTTCCAGCTTCTCCCTGTCATAAGTTCCAGCTTCTCCCTGTCATAAGTTACAGCTTCTCCCTGTCATAAGTTCAACCTTCTCCCTGTCATAAGTTCCACCTTATCCCTGTCATAATTTCCACCTTATCCCTGTCATAAGTTCCAGATTCTCCCTGTCGTAAGTTCCAGCTTCTCCCTGTCATAAGTTCCAGCTTCTCCCTGTCATAAGTTCAACCTTCTCCCTGTCATAAGTTCAACCTTCTCCCTGTCATAAGTTCCACCTTATCCCTGTCATAAGTTCCACCTTCTCCCTGTCATAAGTTCCACCTTATCCCTGTCATAAGTTCCACCTTATCCCTGTCATAAGTTCCACCTTATCCCTGTCATAAGTTCCACCTTATCCCTGTCATAAGTTCCAGCTTCTCCCTGTCATAGGTTCCAGCTTCTCCCTGTCATAAGTTCCAGCTTCTCCCTGCCATAAGTTCCAGCTTCTCCCTGTCATAAGTTCCAGCTTCTCCCTGTCATAAGTTCCACCTTCTCCCTGTCATAAGTTCAACCTTCTCCCTGTCATAAGTTCCAGCTTCTCCCTGTCATAATTTCCACCTTCTCCATGTCATAAGTTCCACCTTCTCCCTGTCATAAGTTCCACCTTCTCCCTGTCATAAGTTCAACCTTCTCCATGTCATAAGTTCCAGCTTCTCTCTGTCATAAGTTCCACCTTCTCCCTGTCATAAGTTCCAGCTTCTCCCTGTCATAAGTTCCACCTTCTCCCTGCCATAAATTCAACTTTCTCCCTGTCATAAGTTCAACCTTCTCCCTGTCATAAGTTCAACCTTCTCCCTGTCATAAGTTCCAACTTCTCCCTGTCATAAGTTCCAGCTTCTCCCTGCCATAAGTTCCACCTTCTCCCTGTCATAAGTTCCAGCTTCTCCCTGTCATAAAATCATTCCACCTTCTCCCTGTCATAAGTTCCAGCTTCTCCCTGTCATACGTTCCAGCTTCTCCCTGTCATAAGTTCCACCTTCTCCCTGTCATATGTTCCACCTTCTCCCTGTCATAAGTTCAAGCTTCTCCCTGTCATAAGTTCCAGCATCTCCCTGTCATAAGTTCCACCTTCTCCCTGTCATAAGTTCCAGCTTCTCCCTGTCATAAGTTCCACCTTATCCCTGTCATAAGTTCAACTTTCTCCCTGTCATAAGTTCAACTTTCTCCCTGTCATAAATTCCAGCTTCTCCCTGTCATAAGTTCCAGCTTCTCCCTGTCATAAGTTCCAACTTCTCCCTATCATAAGTTCCAGCTTCTCCCTGCCATAAGTTCCACCTTCTCCCTGTCATAAGTTCCAGCTTCTCCCTGTCATAAATTCATTCCACCTTCTCCCTGTCATAAGTTCCAGCTTCTCCCTGTCATAAGTTCCAGCTTCTCCCTGTCATAAGTTCCAACTTCTCCCTATCATAAGTTCCAGCTTCTCCCTGCCATAAGTTCCACCTTCTCCCTGTCATAAGTTCCAGCTTCTCCCTGTCATAAATTCATTCCACCTTCTCCCTGTCATAAGTTCCAGCTTCTCCCTGTCATAAGTTCCAGCTTCTCCCTGTCATAAGTTCAACCTTCTCCCTGTCATAAATTCAACCTTCTCCCTGTCATAACTTCCACCTTCTCCCTGTCATAAGTTCCAGCTTCTCCCTGTCATAAGTTCCACCTTATCCCTGTCATAAGTTCCACCGTATCCCTGTCATAAGTTCCAGCTTCTCCCTGTTATAAGTTCCAGCTTCTCCCTGTCATAAGTTCCAGCTTCTCCCTGTCATAAGTTACAGCTTCTCCCTGTCATAAGTTCAACCTTCTCCCTGTCATAAGTTCCAGCTTCTCCCTGTCATAAATTCATTCCACCTTCTCCCTGTCATAAATTCCAGCTTCTCCCTGTCATAAGTTCCAGCTTCTCCCTGTCATAAGTTCCAACTTCTCCCTATCATAAGTTCCAGCTTCTCCCTGCCATAAGTTCCACCTTCTCCCTGTCATAAGTTCCAGCTTCTCCCTGTCATAAATTCATTCCACCTTCTCCCTGTCATAAGTTCCAGCTTCTCCCTGTCATAAGTTCCAGCTTCTCCCTGTCATAAGTTCCAACTTCTCCCTATCATAAGTTCCAGCTTCTCCCTGCCATAAGTTCCACCTTCTCCCTGTCATAAGTTCCAGCTTCTCCCTGTCATAAATTCATTCCACCTTCTCCCTGTCATAAGTTCCAGCTTCTCCCTGTCATAAGTTCCAGCTTCTCCCTGTCATAAGTTCCAACTTCTCCCTATCATAAGTTCCAGCTTCTCCCTGCCATAAGTTCCACCTTCTCCCTGTCATAAGTTCCAGCTTCTCCCTGTCATAAATTCATTCCACCTTCTCCCTGTCATAAGTTCCAGCTTCTCCCTGTCATAAGTTCCAGCTTCTCCCTGTCATAAGTTCAACCTTCTCCCTGTCATAAATTCAACCTTCTCCCTGTCATAAGTTTCACCTTCTCTGATACTTTTTTCTCTCTTTTAATTTCTTCCTTTTTTATAAGACTTTCGTCTCCTTCTTCATGTCAAAAATTATCTTTCTCTCTCTTTCTCTTTCTCTATCTCTTTCTCTTTCTCTCTTTCTATCTCTTTCTCTCTCTCTCTCATCATATATATATATATATATATATATATATATATATATATATATATATATATATATATATATATATATATATATATATATATATATATATATATATATATATATATATATATATATTTATCTGACAAATTCCTTCTCTGTCACGTCTCTCTCTCTCTCTATTTCTCTGACAAATTCCTTCTCTATCACGTCTCTCTCATTTCTCTGACAAATTCCTTCTCTTGCACGTTTGTCTATTTCTCTGACAAATTTATTATCTCGTTCTTTCACCATACATTAATATAGAATAGATGTAACATTTTATAATTCTCATTTTTAACTTGTTTGTAATTTGTTTAGATGTTTCTATTTTTCCTCATGTCATTGAAAGAACTTTTATCCATTCCTATTCTCCTTTTAACTTCTGTTTCACATCTGCCATCATTTGTTATTACGTATTTAAGATTTGAATAATGTTCTACTTTGTTGCAGATTCTCTCCGTGTATTTTTATGTTTATCACCTGTTCTTCTGCAAATTTGCTGATTATCATTGTTTTTTCCCCAACAGTTTGTTGAATCTGGTATGAAGAAAACAGGACAAGCCCTCTTTATTTAACATCCTGGATGTCGACGGGAAGTCAACTCAAACGGAGAACTCTTTCGAAAACAGATTACATTTTAGACTCTAGGTGTAGTCATATGCTTCGGTTCTTGCCAAATACAGGATATGATATGCTGTCATCCAGTGGATACATGCTGGATACACGGATTCGATTACAAGGATACCTTCTTGTAACGCTTCCAAGTAGATTTCCTATGTGCACTTCTGGGTATGTTTCTGCAGAATAGGATGACCAGGGAGGCTGCAACCTGCATGAAAGGATGTATAGTTCTTACAATAATGCTGCAGTGTTTGTTTGAGATGGCTTTGGCAAATAAGTACGGTAGGTATCTAGATAATAGAGTAGGTAGGTAAGTAGGTACTTGGATAGTAGAACTAGTAGGTAGGTAGGTACTTGGATAGTAGAACTAGTAGGTAGGTAGGTACTTGGATAGTAGAACTAGTAGGTAGGTAGGTACTTGGATAGTAGAACTAGTAGGTCGGTAGGTAGGTAGGTACTTGGATAGTAGAACTAGTAGGTAGGTAGGTACTTGGATAGTAGAACTAGTAGGTAGGTAGGTACTTGGATAGTAGAACTAGT
Organism: Meghimatium bilineatum; assembly: GCA_034231615.1. Lineage (NCBI taxonomy): Eukaryota > Metazoa > Mollusca > Gastropoda > Stylommatophora > Philomycidae > Meghimatium > Meghimatium bilineatum. Next base: position 2,286,210 of record CM067302.1, read on the forward strand.
AGGTAGGTAGGTACTTGGATATTATAACTAGTAGGTAGGTAGGTACTTGGATAGTAGAACTAGTAGGTAGGTAGGTAGGTATTTGGATAGTAGAACTAGAAGGTAGGTACTTGGCTATTAGAACTGGTAGGTAGGAATTTGGATTGTAGATTTATTAGACAGGTAACTAGATTGTGGGACTGATAGGTAGCTAGATAGTAGAATTGGTAAGTAGATGGACAGTTGAATTGGTACGTAGATAGAGAGTGTTGGTAGAGCGTGTAGATGGGTACGTATCTACATAATAGAGGTGGTATATAGTTAGGTATCTAGATTATAGTGGTGGTAAGTAGGTAGCTATTTCGATAGTAGTGGTGGTATTTAGGTAGGTACCTAAGTAGTATAGGTGGTATGTATGTAGGTACCTAGATAGTAGATGTCTTATGTAGGTAGGTACCTAGATAGTAGTGGTGTATGTAGTTAGATATCTAGATAGTAGAGGAGATATGTATGCAGGTATCTATATAGTAGAGAATATATAATACAGGTATCTAGATAGTAGTGGTGGTAAGTAGGAATCTAGATAGTAGAGGTGGTATGTAGATAGGTACCTAGATAGCGGAGGTGGTATGTAGGTATCTAGATAGTAGAGATGGTAGATAGGTATCTAGATAGTAGAGATGGTAGGTAGATATCTAGATAGTAGAGATGGTAGGTAGGTATCTAGATAGTAGAGAAGGTAGGTAGGTATCTACATAGTAGAGATGGTAGGTAGGTATCTAGATAGTAGAGATGGTAGGTAGGCATCTAGATAGTAGAGATGTTAGGTAGGTATCTAGATAGTAGAGATGGTAGGTAGGTATCTACATAGTAGAGATGGTAGGTAGGTATCTAGATAGTAGAGATGGTAGGTAGATATCTAGATAGTAGAGATGACAGGTAGGTATCTAGATAGTAGAGATGGTAGGTAGGTATCTACATAGTAGAGGTGATAGGTAGGTAGATAGCTAGATTGTAGAAGTGTTAGGTTTCTAGATTGTAGAATTGGTAGGTTGCTAGCTTGCATACTTGCCACGTAGTTAGTAGACTTAATAGATAGGTCACTTCACTACATATTCGACTTGGAATGTAGACTTCTAAATAGGTAGATAGGTAGGTAATTAGTAGATTCGTCGGTAGACAGCTACGCATTTAGGTTTGTAGATAACTTAATTATAACAGTGGTAGATATGGAGGTAACTAGTAGGTAGAACTAGTAGGTAGCTAGATATTCGTGCTACTCCGTGGCGTCCAGGTACAGTGCGCATTTGTGGTGATCAAGATACTGGGTTCGAATTCGAACCTTTCAGAGAGTAATGGCAAACTACAGCAAAACATGTTGGAGAGATGGCTGCATCATATACAGGATATACCCACCTTATCATTCTTAGATAGTTGTGGTTGTTACTGTGTACTAACACAGAGGGAGTGTGAGACTGTCTCATATTCCCTAAAGTCAGGAAATGAAGATCTACTTTTATCTCCAAAATGTTGTTTGTCATGGCATTTATTTTGATTCGGGTTTTTCAAGACTTTATGCAATTAACATATGACTGATTTATGACTGATTCATGACTGATTCATGACTGATTCATGGCTAATTCGAGAACTGGGACGTTAAGTCAGAGAATATAGAACGATACTGGAAGAAATCCCATCTGTGGACCAAATACGGCACGCCTAGCCCTTTTTTTTTACTGACTCAGCAGGTTGATCTAATATTGCAATATGTAACAATTCTCTGGCTCAAAGAAATTACTGCTTACAGTTGAGATTGTCTATCTAATCTGTCTGTCTAACTGTATGTCTGTCTGCCTGCCTGCCTACTAATCTAAATCTAAATCTAAATCTAAACCTTAACCTGTCTGTCTGTCTGTCTGTCTGTCTGTCTATCTATCTATCACATCTGATGTAGGATGATAGATTGCAATTATGCAGATTTCAGAGAGAGAGAGAAAGAAAGAGAGAGATGGAGAGAGAAAGAAGAGAAAGAAAACGAAAAAGAAAGAAAGAAAAGACAAAGAAGGAGAGAAAAGTAGGCAGAGATAAAGAGAGAAAGATAAAGAGAGAAAGATAAAGAGAGAAAGATAAAGAGAGAAAGATAAAGAGAGTAAGATAAAAAGAGAAAGATAAAGAGAGAAAGATAAAGAGAGAAAGATAAATAGAGAAAGATAAAGAGAGAAAGATAAAGAGAGAAAGATAAAGAGAGAAAGATAAAGAGAGAATAAGAGAGAAATATAGATAGATAGAGAGAAAGAGAAAGAGAGAAAGAGATAGAGAGAAAGAGAAAGAGGTAGGGAAAGACAGATATGTAACTGCGCCACATCATGCAATAGAGAAAGTCAAATCTCATCAGTCACAGCACATGATGGTAGTGAAGAGACAGTCTATAATGTACCTCAGCAAATACTTAGAGGGACGAGTTCTGAAATAGTACGGACGGTTGTTGACATATGGGAAGGGGGGGGTGGCTGTTTGACAAAAGTTAACATCAACAATACTCTTTTATTTAAACTCCAGTTAAAGTGTAAGAATGAGATAAGTGTTTCTACAAATGTGAAACATCATCAATATCATTCATTCAGTTTCCTTTTGCGCTGAAGTTAGCGCATAGGGCAGAGGTCAGATCTCTCCCAATTCTGTCTGTACAAAGCTATTCTGTGCAGTTCTTGAATAGTATGGATATTGGTTGTTTTACTTTCTCTAAGTATTGTTCTTCTGAGTGTTTCTTGTGGTCTACCCCTTGCTCTTTTGCCTGTAGGTATCCATTCAAGAGATTTGTGGTGTATTCTATTGGTGTCTGCGCGTAGGACATGCCCGATGTAGGACCAACGGCATTTTCTGATAACATCTGTGATGAAATTTTGATGTGTCTCTTCTCTGATTTTATCATTTGATTTGAATTCACTCCAATGTGAAACAAAACTCCCCCAAATTTATCTTTAGGGTTTGTTTGTTTTTTGGTGTGTTTTTTTTGGGGGGGGGGGATGTTTTCTACATAGTTAAGCAGATGGGGGGGGGGGGGACAAGGTTCCTGCAATTTTTATAGGCTGTTGACAAATTGGGGGGGGGGGGGCGGATAAACTAAACATCTCCAAAACGAAAAAGCACTCTAACTGTAAACATTAGAGAATTGTATTTAAAATGGCGCTGGCTTATTTCCTCAAACATTTTCTGGACGGTCTGTTTTGATCACAGCTGAACATGTCATTTATACCTTTCCATCTGTTTCTGATTTATTGCCGCGGTATAACGTGATGCACGATGTTTGCTTAGCGGTTAAATTCCACTCATTCAAGAATGCAGAAGCGTGACAACTGATGGGGAAAATTGATTAGAGCCCCGTGGTTAAATTGCCGCTAGAGCGCGTACATTAAGTAAAGTTTATACAAGTAAATTCAAGTAGGAAGCATGGGGGTAAATGGAAAGTTTTGAGTCTGACGTTAATTGAACTAGGTGGTTTCTAGCGGCACTAAATCTCCTTGCAATTCAAGTCAACGATGTTTTTCGTACTTGACTAACAACATCCCTGGTATCACCAGCATTGACACTATCCTAATGCAGACACAGATTCGTTGGGCAGGTCATTTGGTGCGTACGCCAGACCATCGTCTGCCAAAGATACTTCTCTATGGTGAGCTAGAGAAGGGTATACGATCTCAAGGTGGCCAAAGGAAGCGAAGCAAGGACTCGTTAAAGAACTCACTCAAAGCATTTGAAATAGACCACGATACATGGGAAGAACTTGCACACAATAGATCTACATGGCGTTCTAAAATAAAAAAGAGCGCATCATCTTGTGAAAAGAAGAGAAATGCAGCAGCTCAACAGCGGAGAGCAGCTAGAAAGTCACGGATAGACCAAGATCCGTCTACAGTTGTCATTCCATGTCCAAACTGTCCAAGGACATTTACAGCTCGAATAGGGCTCATTAGCCATCTACGAACTCATAATCAAGGACATAACTCTAATTGAATTTTCAAAAGTGGATGTAACAAATGGTCATCATCACTTGTGATGGACAAACAACATTGACATAACTACATCCACAAAAATGATGCGATTTTGTCAAGACATTCAAACCTTGCACTCAGGTCACTGAGTACGGACCAACGAGAGAAATGTTATTACAACAACACGGAATATCCCGTATAATTATTGAAGTATACCCAGTAACACAGATATAGAACATAGAACATAGAACATAGAACATTCATATTTTATTCGCTGAAACCCCATGTTGCCTTTCGGCGTCAGGGGTAGAAGAGTTTTCTGGAGACCTCTCTCTTGTGTGCTGAGTACATTGTAGATTTTGTCGCCTCTTTTATTTCGGTGGTCATCGTTTTCGTTGTCGGCCTGTAGGTCTACCTTCGCTGTATCTGTGTAGCATAGCTTGCTGTGGTATGCTGTCTGATGGTAGTCTGCTGATGTGTGCAAACCATTGGATCTGTTGTCTCTTGGTGTATTCTAAGTTTGGGGTTGTGTCGGGTTTTTTGTCGGATGTCCTCATTCCTCACCCTGTCTCTTAGCGATATTCCAAGGATACTGCGTAAGCATGCAATTTCCGCTGTCACAAGTTTACGTTTGTCTTGTGCTGTTGTTGTCCATGTTTGGTAATTTAACACAGCGTTGTGAATAGTGTTATTTTGGTGTTTAAATCTACATTTGTGTTTCTGAAGATTGGTGTCATTTGTCCTAGGTCTTGGTATACTTTACTACATCTATTGTGTATTTCTTTGTTGCTCTTGTCGTCTGTTAGTATATTACTTCCTAGGTATGTGAATTCTGTCACTTGGTTAAGTCTGTTGTTTTTAATATGTACATTTGGTGTTTCTTTCTGTTCTTCCTATCGTCATTACTTCTGTCTTCTCTATATTTATCTTCATGTTAAAGGTTTAGAATGTTTACTGTAATTTATCTACATTCACATTCGTACTACTTAAATTTACATCTATACACCTATTATTTGAAGCAACATTGTCCTGTATCTACTTTATTTATATCTACAAGTAGGCATATTGTTCCTTATCGGACTAATATGGAAATATGTGTTACTAAAGACACTTCATATGTACCGTATATTCGTTGTTATTGTTTTAGCTCTGGTCTCGTTGGTCCGTTCTCGGTGACTTGAGTACACAGTTTGAATGTTTTGACAAAAGTGCACCTTATTTTGGGTATGTGGTTAGTCAAGTACCGAAAACTCGTTTACTTGAGTTGCAAGGCGATCTGTTGGGCATGCCTATATATTCTACACGAATCCCCCACCCCCGTATAAATAGTTAAAATTTTTTTTTTTACAAATCACCCCCTTTCCCCCTCCACAAAAAATCAGCAAAAATATCACAAAAATATGAATTAGTGCAGGATTTACATATAAGCTACACAAGCTAAAGCTTAGGGTCCCCACATCCCCCCCCCCCCAAAAAAAAATAATTAATTAATTAATTAATTAATTGTCCGAGTGAGCAATTGTCATAAATTACGTATAAAGGACGTGTAAAGAGCCCCAGATCTCAAATGGCTTTGGACCTTATAAAGTCTAAATCCGACCCTGGGATTAGAAAAATGACAAACAAAATATGGAATAGGTTGATCACAAACAAATCTCTTGAATGGCTACCTACAGGCAAAAGAGCAAGGGGTAGACCAAAAGAAACACTCAGAAGAACAATACTTAGAGAAAGTAAAACAACCAATATTCATACTATTCAAGAACTGCACAGAATAGCTTTGAACAGACATAATTGGAGAGAACTGACATATGCCCGATGTGCTAACTTCAGCGCAAAAGGAAAATGAATGAATTGACATATGCCCGATGTTCTAACTTCAGCGCTAAAGGAAAATGAATGAATTGACATATGCCCGATGTTCTAACTTCAGCGCAAAAGGAAAATGAATGAATTGACATATGCCCGATGTGCTAACTTCAGTGCTA